>JXSR01S074630.1:67534-81787 GCA_000969725.1 Ophiothrix spiculata | reverse complement strand
CAATGACATGATGTGCAAGTTTAAGTCTTGCCCACCCCTCCCTGCAATGACATGATGTGCAAGTTTAAGTCTTGCCCACCCCTCCCTGCAATGACTGCCATTTGTCGTGTGAGTGCAAGAAAGTCATATCTGCAGTGGCTGCCGTTTGTTTTGTTTGACAAGAGCACACTAGAATGTGAAAATCCTTCAAAATATCTTTCCCATATACAGTGTACAATACAAATTTATATAACATTGACAGCTATAGCAGATATGACTTTGTGCACTCATATGGCGATTATTGTCCAGCGCCCACTCTTGATGTGGGTGTTTATAATCGAATGGGGAACACAGTAGATATATATTGGACTTCCAGAGTCAAAATGCCATCTGATCTTACTTGCCCATGCACTATCATTGTGAAATGTTTAATTGACAAAATTTAGAGACAGATTTATTTAACTTTGTTGCATGATCTTGCTAATTAATCCATTTTAAAAATTTAAACTGACATAGGATGCATGAAGAATGAATGTCAGTTTACAGGATTGCAAGTTTCTAAAACTGAAATGAATAATGTGAAAGATGTTTTTATATTTTTGTGTGATTTTGAACTGTTTTAGATACCAGACAAAGGATGCAAGTTAAAATGCCAGTGCAGACTACTCAAAGAAGCATGTTGTCAGCCTAATAAAATTATTACCTAGCTAGATCTAGCATTTTGAGGAAATTGAGCTTTTGATAAATCGGTTCTTTAGATTAAGGGACACTTGAGTAAATAAAAATGTATATGACCTTGAACATGTTCTACAGCGAAAATGAAATTTTCTTAACTCAATTACAAGTGTGACTCATTGAGAATAAAATTGCCTATCTCACTTTCTATTCCTGCCTATCTCACAACACTTTGTCAGTAAGCCAGAAATATCACTTTATATTCCTGCCTACTGTATTTCACACAATGCCTTTTATATAATTGTGTATCTCAATTTATAATGTGACCTTCCAGCCCGTATGAGCAGTTAATGCCAGAAACTTCATTTTGCGCTACAGGTGAAAATACATGTCAAGGTCATAATTTGTCGAAATTGATTTTTTGACAGATTCACAATTCTAGTGCTTACTACAAAATACCAGCAAAGTTCATTTCAAGAAAATGATAGGAAAGGTAAAATAAATTGGCATATTCTTAAGACAATCAACAGAAAATATAGGACTTACTAATCTTTGAACACGTTTATCTCAGTTATACTTTTTACTCCCTGACAACCTTTAACGGACCATAACTTGACCTCTGGAAATCGTGCGAAGTTCATTAAGGTGTCATTTTAATCCTTAAAGCATGGTCTTTGCAAATAAGTAAAAAAATGAAAATGACAAGAGCTGGCATTTACTGCTGTTTTGAGCTGGATGGTCACATATAAGTGATTTTTAGTGGTTATCTAATACTTCTTTAGATTTGTAAACACGGTTATTATATTTGCTTTGAATCATCAAGTTATACAGGACTTGTTCAAAACAAAAAAGCAAAATGTTAAAAAGCATTTTTTTCTGTTTTCTGTTTTCCTTCATCTGAATTTTATGACATAAGTTGTGAGTCATTTTCTTCTAGATTTTTGTTTCGATTTTTAAATAATAAGCACATGTCTCCTAACATCAAATCTTTAATGGAAGATTTTGCTAAATGTTTTAGAGTGAACAATTAATCTCAAATGATAAATTGTATCATAGTTTTTGAAGCTCCCCCCCCCAAAAAAAATCGAACAAAAACTTTAGCACAAAATTGAATCGTCAAAAGAACAACACATGATTATTTTGCCTTGGCTCTGTACTCAAGATGACTTCACATACTGAACACTTATTATTGAAGGGTTTAAATTTTTTGTATTAATCTCTGTTTGCTAGCTGTCTCGTTCTATTTTTAAATATAAACGTCGACTATTTGTATTTAAGTATTTATGGAAACTTTGGTTAAAATAGCGGTATTAGTAGTATTGTGGGGATTTGATTCAAGAGGTATTTTTAATGATTTGGGATTTCAGACGGACTTGAAAGACGATTATTAAAGAGTCCCTAGAGTGACACAAATATTAAGTTGAGGAGGGGGATGGGGGAAACCAGGTGTTAAAGTGGCAATTCATAATCCACTTTTCACGCTCAAGGTCACCTCTATGAAAATTGAGTTTTTTTAGCTAATAAGAATCCTTGAGTTATATATGTTACAATCCCCAAACCATTCTTTCAAACGTTTGTGCATTTTTGCGAAAAGTTAGAAAAATTGTAATTTTCTAATTATTGTCTAGACACACAGTAATTACAACACAGTAGCCTACATGGAGATTTTTTTAAATGCTGAAAAACTTGTAACTTGAAAACGAATGGTCGGAATCAAGTGAAATTTTCAGAATACATTTATGTTGTACTCTTTTTATTTAGCTAGAAAATAGGTGAGGTTTTTGTCACATAAAAATCATGAATTGCACCTTTCTATGAGAAGAAAAGACAAATAAATTGGAAGAGTAATTTCATGTGCATGTGGTTTGGAACAGTACATTTTAGAGACCATGATCATTGGATTACATGTGGCTATCTGTGTTTATTACCTGCAGAGTACAAATGACTAAACTAAGTTAAATATGAATGTGAAAATTGAGCAAAATTTAATTGAAAATCATTTTTTCAGATTTTTTGATAATTTAGGGCAAAAAAAAAATCAAATTTTTTTTTTGCCCAACCCACCGACCATACTTGAAGGGTACCGGTCTGCCCGCCCATAAAACAGGGTGGTTTTTTTGTCGCCTAACAGGTAATTTATTCATTGTTATAATGAGTGCAATATAAATACATAATTATGCAAATGTGTTTTTCTTTTCATTGCAGGAAGGGTACTCAGATAATTTATCACATTTATGGGAAAAATATCCACACGCATTGTTGTCGTTCAGAGTCAAATTTTACTTTATAATCCAGGTGAGTTAAAATCAGAATTATCACAATATTTGATATTTCACAAACATGAACTTTTATGACATTTTAATTTGACCATATGCATCAACCTTTTTTTTATGAAATTTGTATTACATTTTAAAGTAGCCGCATTTTATTTTTTCCAACTTTGGTGGTGCCAAAATTTAAAAAATATGGCAATTTATGTAAAATGAGTTATTACGGGACATTAAATAAATAGGTCCTTGCGGTAAGGTTTGCGGGCTGCATGAAATGTACTTATGAGCCACATCTGTCCACGAGCTGCCAGTTGAGAATGGGGAGAACAATTGAATATGCCAGTACAAGAAAACCCCAACTCCAATAGCCCCCTTCTCTAAAAATATAAATGCATACAAATCTCTGAAAATGCTTTCACATCACTAAAATGCATTTCCATGTCTATATCCCAACCATAGTGTCTTATTTGACCTTGTAGTTGACTTTTTAGACATTGTTAGATAATAATTGTTATAGTATAAGTTGCAGAAGGGAGCTCATTGAGTTGGGGTTTTCTTGTCCTGGCTGTTTAAATATAGCAACTATATACTATAACAATTATCTAACAATGTCTAAAAAGTCAACTACAAGGTCAAATGTGATGCTATGATTGAGATAATTATAGACATGGAAATGCTTTTTAGTGATGTGAAAGCATTTTCAGAGATTTGTATGCATTTATATTTTGTAAGTATAATTTACAGAAGGGAGCTTTTGGAGTTGGGGTTTTCTTGTACTGGCATATTCAATTGTTACATAGTATTTTAAAAATTTGAATTAATACACGTCTTTATGAAAGTTCTCCTGGTGACAATTTGTGTAAAATAAAATTGCCCTTCTAATTAAGCACTGTGACAGCGATTCACACCATGTTTACAGAAGGAGAATGTCAATAGGCCCATCTATCTTTCAGCCAGTCTCAGCAAATACTGGATTTGTTCAATGTCTCGGTGAAAATGATGGCATGCTGAGGTCATTGTATACCCCTGATTTTCGTAATATTCTTTGTGCATTGCAGTATAGGATTTTAACAAAGCTTGCAGGGATTCAATTGATAAGCAAATTATTTGCAAAAATTTTGCTTCATGATTTTCCTTTTCAAAGTTTTTAGGAAACATTTATCCACTTTGTCAGGAATTTTGTCCCAAAGTCAGTTCGGGCATGGGAATCTTCCTGATTTTTCTGGAATTCCTTCAAAATTTTCATGAAAATAGTCAAGAATTCCTTCAAGGAATTCAGCCTTTTTTGAATGGCTTCTTAATCAGTATTACCTTCCTCTAGCATTATATAGTCCATCTAGATGGACTAGCATTATTATTATAGTACATGTAATCAACCAAAAAGGTTGTTGTAACCACACATGATTTAAAACTCAACAGGCTCATTGTCCATAGTGACATAGATTTGGGAATTTAAACCTAACTCTTCTGCTTCTACTTCAGATACTTCCCAACATTCCAATTTGAATCAAGCACAAAGATGTTAACCCTACTTTCATTTGCCAGGGTCAGAAGTTCGCGTCCCGCTAGGAGAATCCGTTTGGATTCTCGCAAAATAGTTTTGCGGGAATCCACAGAATCCATTTTACAGTTTCCACCAAAAACATTTGCAAACCAGTCTTAAGAGCAAATTTTCATTGATTATAAGTGTAACTTTAAATGTTTGCTGTGAAATAAATCATATCAGGCAAGGTATTAATAAATTTGAATTTTCTTGAGTTTTAATGCCTCATGTAACATATTTGTAACTTGAAACTTTAGTGTACACTGAACATTGGCAAATCTTTTAAAGCAATACAATAAGGTAGATGTTAAAATGAACCACTGATCCCCTCAACCCTAGACTTTTAATGATCATTTGGCTTAAAATGTTTACTTTTTGGTCATGTGTTGAATTAAATGTAATTACATACAGGCCTGATTACGCAGAGCCGCCCGAGAAATTGCCTTGGCAGTCGCCATGTTGTTTATACGATGTCACCACAATCACGCCGTCTACCTGCTCCAAATTGCATTTTCGGTCGGTATTTCTAGATAATAAATTCAGTGTTTTAACGGGGCTAAATTCAGAGCTAAATATATGTAATAAATCTTTATTTTTCTGTTCTTATTTTCATCACACCTTTAGCGTCTATTTATACTTTAATTGCGCTGCATTTTCGCCCAGCATTTTCTTATATGAACACACTTAAATTAGTGTATAATAGTTTATATTGCTATCACACTGTACGTATTGAGAAATTTTGTTCAACCTTTAGTCAGCGGTGTGATCTGTCTGCGAGCACGTGTACCTGAAAGCCAAGCATTTTATGACGTCGTATGTGATTGGATCGGCTATTACAGAAAGGTTAATACTGGCCAATCAAAATCGCTTGTACTACTGATCTATATGAAGACAAACCGCTCTACGTGATTGGACTTTGGAACGTGAAAATAATGCAAATAACCAATCAACATTGCTGTAAAATGAACGGGACAAACCGTGGGAAAAAACATCGACCGCAGTCAAGATCGACTGCTGTCTTGTTTACATGTAAATAATCTTCGTAGGGAAGCTTACGATGTTTCAGAGTGCGATGTTTTGATAAAATGTGGTGAGTGTTCACGCGAATCTAGATGGATTCTCGTAGTTGAGATTTTGCGAGAATCTTTACGCGAATGGATTCGCGGATTCGCGTCCAATTTCTGACCCTGAATTTGCTAATCGCATGTCTTTTTTTACAAAATATTATCTTTGTAATTTTGTAGCGCAATATAATGTTTTTATTACCTATAGTTATATTTATTTGTAATTCATTTTAAGTAGAAACAATAATTTGAAATACTGTATGATATCGTGTAAATAGTGTATGATATATAATAACATGTACATTGTACACAATGAGGGCCTGTTTGGAAAGTAGTGTTTGACACTGACACAGTGAAAGTATGGAGCTTACCTTGTTAGCAAAAAGTAACAAAATATATATTGCCCAGATATGCCTGCAAAACTGGGGAATCTAAATATAAATCTCCAGCATTTTTGAATTTATTTCTTTCCTATTTTTGTGACCTTAATAAAACTGATTGCTTGTCAGTGTTACGTACGTGTCTCAGCTCCCATAAATCTGGAACATAGTTGCTTGAGGAGATATAACTCAATAAATATGTTGCAAATAATACACAAAAACTGCCCAGGGATTGCTGTATTTGATAGACAAAAATAATACATTTACCAAGTAGCATATGTTACTTTTGAAATTTGCTATGTAAGGCTTCACAATGCTCTCCCTTGTTGGCTTGTTACAGAGAAAAAGTCATTTTTACATTAAAAACAGTTCAAGGGAATGCATGTATATACATCTTATAAGTAAATTCAAATTGCTTATCAAAAGTATGAAGTGATATAAATTGGAAATTGTGATTTGGAGCTTCAAAAAAATCTGCTATACTTTGATCAACACTAAATAGGTAGGAATTGTTAGGCTTTTCTTCATCCACAAGTAAACATAATCCCACTTACACGCGCGTCATGGATGCTGATGCGCGAGTCACACGTACTACGCGCGCAGCATCTCGTGCAGTTGTGCAGTGTTCAGGTACGCACGCGTGTATCTGTATTAATTCACGATGTGAAGAGGACCGCCTATTAGGTGTTGATCAAAGTATAGTTAAATTTAGTAAGAAATATTTCCGGGATATAATAAAAAAATCAGAAATTTCTACAAATTGTATTGTAGTAAAAGATACAGTCAGGTAAGTTTTAAATATCTTGATTGAGTTCTTAGTGAAAAATAATAGGCTAGCAATCTTCTGATTTTACAGAAATGAAAATTGGTTTTTGAACACAATACTTGTGCATTTAAATTGTGATGGAAATTTTGTTTATTCTACAAGATATACTAGAATATCTTGCCACATGTGTTGCCTCCATGTGGCATAGTCAGCCATGGGATTCAAATCGGGATATGGAACTAATTTTTGTCAGATGTATTTGAACTTTTTATTTTTGAGATATGTCTTAACATTGGACTTTTTGTGCATGGTCCCTTCAACAGGAGACTGTAGAGAAGGGGTGCTCCTGAAAGAAGAGGTGGGATATCCATAAGGCCCCCAAAAAATTGTTGTGTTGCCCTCCGCCGGCCGGGTCGAAATTGTGGAAAATCCTGACACAGGGTTTTTTTTTTTTTTTCATCAAAACTCTTGATTTTTAATATTTCTTGAGTTGCACAAATATTTTGCCTGATTTCCAGTCCCGAAAATGTTCAAAAATTCACCTTTCAGTAGCAAACAACCATGTATCCCACACTATTTACACATGGCATCTGTAATTTTTATATTAAAAAAAAAAACCAAAAAAAACCCCGCCTGGCCGTCCCCGCCACTTTGGGCCTGTGAGGGCAACACAACTATTTTTTTTTTGGCCTAACTACTACTACTGCTTTTGTTCTTGTTAAATGTAAACTAATTAAGATAAGATTTTCACAACACAAGTACATGATTAGATCATTTTCTTAATTTTTGTTTCATTTCAGATAGCCTATTGGTTACACATTCTTCCAGAACTATATTTTCAAAAAGTTAAAAAAGTAAGTACAAACCTTTTGCGAGTTGCGTAAATTAAGGACAATGGGTATCATACTGATTCATGTTTCATCTGTTAGCAGTTTGAATTTCTTATTTTGGAATATGTTTTTAACAAATTCAAAGTAACTCGTAGGGGATGATCCCTATTATGGAAGACTAGATGACAAGGGTGTTTACAACACTAGCCAAGTTTCCATTAAGATTTTGCTTGGTCTAGAACTGCAGTTAGACCACCTGCTAAGAACTGCTAAGTCAGAGTTCTGTCCACATTAAGAATTTAGGCTATAGGAAGAAGCGGACCTACGTCATACGCAGCGCTTACGCAGCACAGTGGTCTAATATTAGGTTGGATTTCACATCGTGCGCGGTGAAAACAATCAATACTTCAGCCAGACATTCCTTCATTTTGTTTCTTTTTTAGCGAGAAGGAAATCTCTGAAATGATGAGGTGTTTGTCATCTTGGTGTGGTTTGAATCCACACATCTCACATGATTTTGGAATCAAAATATTTTGAAAATTTGCTAGAATCAATCAAAATTTCCGAGAGCCGTCATTTTCTCCATTGAGTTGAATGGGGAGTCAGCAATTGTTTTCACCGCGCTATATCGATCAAAGCTCCCGGATGTAAACAAGACGCATGGATGTCCGCGCTTGCCTATAGTCTAGCAAGAGAGGCTATGCACTATTGGTAACCTTAAGGCTAAGCAACTTCATTCAAGCACATTTGTTTGCATACAATTTTCAATTCTCGGTTGAAATAGGTTGCATTCCCACTGCACAGAAACTCTTGGTTAATCTTCAAGGCCAAACAGGACTTAACCGAAAGATAACCGCTAAAAATCTTACGGTTGGAATTCAATATTTAAACTCTAAGCTACTGAATCGAGTAGCATTCCCACTGCGCTTAGTTGAGAATTTCAGACCAGTGGCTAGCAAAATTTAAAATAGACCAAGAGAGATAAAGAAAGCCGAGAGTCATTGGGAACAGGACTACTGTGATTGAGCACATCTAGGATTTTTAATGTGTACAGGGGATTATTTCAAACTGAATTTTTTGCAACAATTTTCAATCAATAAAATGGTTTTACGTATTTACAATTGTTGCAAGTTTGACTGAAAGTAAGACGAAAGAGCCTAGCTATTATCTGTTATCAGCTCCTGTAACTTACAATACTTCTTGGCACCTTTATTTCCTCAATCAGTCACCTGTTTTATTTACAGTTTAATCACCTATTTTGTTCTGATCATTTTTGTAGGAAGAAATGGGAAGTAGAGTTAGATATGCAGCATTTTATGTAGCTTTTATATTTGGAGCATATTCACTCAAGTAAGTCAGCATTTTATATTCTTCAACTCACAGTTTCTTCATAGCTAAGCATTTAATCAAAAGTGTGTAAGCGACCTAATAGCACAACTATCCAAATGGGTAACCCCAAAGTCTGGAAAATTCTTGCTAGATGAAAAGAAAAATAGGGCAGTTGTTCCTTTGAAGGGCAAGTTCTCATATGGTAAAAGAAAGCATATAAAACTGATACAGTGACAAGTATAGGACGGATGCACAGAAGCCAGTGAAACTCAAAATTTATCCATTTTAAGTTTCACCATTAAGTTTATGTCACCAGTTTGATACACAAGATGGGGCCTTGAACTTATGTAAGGACAATTATTACTGACACGTACAGGTAAGTGTAAGTTGTTCCATATATCCTCTTCATTATGCACTGGTTAACAAGTCTATTTGTTTTTTATTTTTAAGCTTGACCCGGTTGGCACTTCTCTGTATGGTAGTACATTATGTAGCTGAAATGGCTTTTCATCTCGCAAGGCTGCTGTATTTTAGTGAGAAAACAGAATTGTCAGAACCTTGGTAAGCAGATATTGCCATTATTTTCATCCCATCCAAAACGAACCTTGGGAAATACATTGCAGGGTATCCCAAATTGCTGTGAAAATAAACTGTACACTTATTTATTTTCTGCGCAAGTTCATACACACTACATCTGGGCAGATTTTCAAACTCTCTGATAATAATGAGATAGTGCATCACCAATAGGTTTAAAATTCAAGCTTCACTCTACATCATCTGGTTATATTCATTCACAAGATATTTATTTAATCTTGTCTGCTAATTTGATCCGAGTTAAGTTTGGGAACTGTTGTTACCTTTAGGCTTAAAGGTAGATAGGACTGACCATAGAGCAACTTGGAACAGGAACTCTAAATGAAGTGAAATTATTGTAACAGTTTTCAAATGAGAGAGTAATATATTATGCTTAGATTTCTTTATATCCATAGACACAAGGCACATGTTGTTTGTATTGCAAGTACATATAAATATACATACATAGTTGTAATTTAGAAATTTCAACAAGATAACCCATATGTCTGGGCAATTTTTGATTTCAGTTTCAGCCTGTGGGCATTACTGTTCTTGCTAGCAAGACTGACCCTTGTCACACTTAACGTGTTAGTAGTATGGTTTGGACTAGGCAAAGTGGAGCCCAAAGGAATTGATTTATCACAGGGAAACTACAATTCCCCACTAGTAAGGTAAGTTATCTTTTAAGTAGATATTTGATTTTGAGTTTTTCATTACGGTTATTTTCGATTCACCTGGATCTGTAATTTCAAATAGTTTTATCAAGCATATCCAGAGTTGCCACATTTCCTAAAATTTTCAGACATTTGGAAATTTAGAAAAAAAAATCAACACATCTTAATAGTGCCTATTATTGAAATAATTTAATTTCCTACAAATCAAATATGCAGGGTACGCATGATGAGAGCGTGTGTGATAACGACAAACTGCGCGTGTCTCGATTGATTGTTGGATGCGGCGATCTCATGAAAAGAAAGTCTTTCATACTTCGCGAGGTCATACCCTTGTTTACTCCACGCATTTGTTGTGTTCAAAATTTAATGATTTGTTGGAAGTTTAATTATTTCAATAATTAAAATCTGGCTGAAATTTTGGTTAAAATTTTGGAAAAAATGTTAAAATACTGCTTATCATACGGGCTGTCACACATCACCGTATAGGGCCAAACGCATACGTAACCTAATGTACTTAATCCCAGTATTGTTTTGGTTTATACATAGTTATTCGTCATGTGTTCGTTAGAAGTACGCTCCATATATTATATACGATTTGTCCGTTATGTATACGTTCAATTCATTATCCATATGGTGGTGGTCCGTTTGACATATGTTCAATATGTGATTTTTTTTAACATTATTCCGTTTGGGTTCTATATGGTGATGCTTAACATCTGAAAACCATAAACACAAAATTAGCATCAGCCCGTAGCAGTGAGCTTGTGGGCAAAATTGAAGACTTTTTTTAGCTTTAAACATGGTATAAAATTGCCAGCAAGTAGTTCTTGATACACAAAGCTGCAGAGAACTCATAAATGGTATGGGAAATGAATAATCTTATTGTTTGTTGCTGGAAAACTGGGTTGAAAACTCATATTACAGGAATTCAGCTTATATAGAAAATACTGTCCAATTGCACAAAATCAATCTCAAAATGTCAACATTTTCCAGTTTGTGTGGGTAGGACATCCCCCTAAGGCGCTCCCTGTTCGTTCTTTGCGCTCACTGTTGCTACAACGGCACAAACATTTTCTGGAAAGTTGTAGCTACCCTCTGCTTAACTGTCATTCATCAAGTGCACATTCATGTTTTGTTTTTACACCTTTAGCTGTTACATAGAAATGCATTCACTTGCAAGAGACAGCTCACCCAGGTGTAACCAATACTGGCACAAGTAATAAAAACTTTCAAGGCATCCTCTCTTATGCTGCTTTAACACTTATTGTGTCTTTGTAGTTTAGTAGCTCTTTCCCCTGTTTTGTTTCACACATTGTAGCTTCGCAATTTAGTAGCTTTGTCCCTTTACAAGACCAGTTCATTTTAATGTGAAAAATCTTGCTATGCGACAACATTTTGATAGTTGACATGTAGCTTTGCCGCTACGACAATATTTGTAATATTACATAGCCTGTAATTAGAGTTAACATTTTAAAAGCATCAAATAATGCAAAGAGTTGTGTTCAAACAAAGTGTCTGTGTTAACTGTGCCCATAACCTTGCAGCATTTCTTGATGTTTTTTTTTCTGTCATGCAGGATTAGTGTGCTAGCCGCAGTGTGCCTCTTCCAAGCCTGGTTGCTCTGGAATTTCCTCACCTTCCAACTCAAAAGACGACGCGAAGCGCAAGCTGCTGTTCCAAAGAAAAAGATGACTTTTGGTAAAGACAAGAAGAAAACAAAGAAAGATGATGGTAGGTTTTGATTATGCTCTGTCAGGGAAATAGCTGCAGAAGGTTATCCATCTGCTGTAAAGCATGAACGTTTCCATTGCTTCAATTTCGTGAACAGACTCAGCAGCCAAATTTAAAGGCGTTGAACATATGTTTATCTTAATTGAACTATAGAAAAATGTGACACTTGTTTGCCATGAAAGTTGCTTAACGAACTCATTGATTTCATTATATATTCAGTTCTTGACGGATCATAGATATAGTGGAGATACCAGGCTGCATGTACCAGCCTATGTAATGGCATGCTCAAAGGGGGGGGGGGGGGGGGGGTACACTCTTGTGTAACCAAATCATGTCTGGGCTCCCAAAATTGTGTTTTGCGTAGAGACGAACGTTGCAAATAAGAAGTCTGTATGCGTGTATTCAATATTTGAGCATTACGACAAGATTAGTTCCAAATCGGCAAAGACCTGAATATACCCCACTTTGATCCACTATTTTTCTTGCCTTGCAAATTTTGTGTTCAGCCCTGTCTCAGAAAAGTTAAACTAACGCTTTTACACCACTTTGTTAGCACTATGTGAATGGCTGCTATACATTGTTTCTCACAAAGATTGTTGAACCGGATATATTTTTATGAGTGAATTAAAATGCATTTGCTGTTTGCAAGTTAAGTCAGGTCAAGATTTACATACATGTTCCAACTAACTATTGAGCCTTTTTCCCAAAAAAGTAAAAATTTGATGCAGACGAGTAATGATTCCCCTATTAAATTTCCTTCTCCGATCCCAATTTTAGGGAAAGAACTAGAGATAAACTGCATTCGAGTTTTTCAAATTAACTGTTATCTTTTTAAGCTTACTTAAAATATAATACGTATATAATACTGTTGTGTATAATGTTCACTGTTTTCCAGGTGCCAAAAAAGCTAAGCAAGAATCCTCAGATGAATACCAAGGAGACGGCGACAGTCTGGCGATTACAAACTCAGAAAATGGCGGCATGAGAACCAGATCAAAAGCAAAGAAGAAGTAATGGACTCACTTGCCTTGTCTGGGAGGGGAGGGGAGGGTGGGTAGATGGGGTGGGTGGTTGGGTTCAGGGATGGGTATTTAGACTTGGGTGGGTGGTTATTTATGTGGGATTTGGGGTGGGTTGGTGGGTATATAATTGGAGTATTAGTGTAAAAATACCAAAAACACTAAATGTAATAATGGTATATCTCAGTTTGATTAATCTTTATTGTCACTGATTCTATGAAGTGGCAACTCATTGAGTGATTGATGAAATACAGTAGTATCAGACATATACCGGTGTCCGATATCTAGCATATCGCATAACCCTGTAATAAGATACTGGCAAAAGCAATTCGATCTAAGGACTTGATTGGACAGTGTCATGATGGCATTAATATTTAAAATAGGTAACATGTGTCTAGCATTGGTGATTGCCATCAATACAAAGTACATCATGCTGAAGTCTTGCATATAAACATCACCATACCGTCAACCTCTTAACTAAAGCCCACTCAAATGGTTGCTATGCAATCAGATAGGGCTCGGGTCACACATCAAGAAACAAACGAATAACGTACACTGATTTGGTAATCAATATACATGTACATGTATTTTAATGACCCAAACTGTATGTTATTCGTACGTTTTGGCTGTATACGGTGATGTGTGACAGAACCTTAAGGGTGAGGAACCAAAGTGGTCAGAATTTTGAATCCTTATATTCAGACTTTACCAGCGGACTCTGCAGTTTGACCTATACAGTAAAGTGCCATTGTATATCAGATCTGACATATTGTATCAGTCATCAAACACTTAATAAATTTATATGTTTTCTTTTTAATATAATTGTGGGATCGAGAGACTTTTGAACTTAATTATATTGGTATGTTTGGTTATGTTTTCTTTCTCTACACTCTGTTCATTTTCTTTTTAACATGTGGTTACCATAGGGAGAATAATATTGTAACACATTGATTTTTTACTGTTTTTAATTTAGAAAATATTGTTTTATTTAATATGGCTCCTGTGGTTCATATTTCTTAATGGTGAAAAATTCCCCCTGTACTCGCTAGCAAATATTGTTGGCATTTCTGAAGCTTGTTGTTTAGCTTATCTGGGACAGACAAACTCACCCATGCAAATATTGACACTGGATAATTTTGAATTATTATTGTTAATGCTAAAGATGTGGGGTTAAGAATGAAGCATGTTTACCTGATTAGTAAAGTAAATAAACATGAGATTTGCTATACATCAAGTATTTGGGGGTACATCTCACATTGAATGATGTCTGATTTGTAACATACACTCCATGAATGGTTGGTATCTAAATCAAGCACTGCCCATTCTTTTCAATATACCATTTTTATTTATTTTTTGTTTGTTTTTGTCACCGTGGTAACACCTTATTAACTAAATTCAAATGACTATTACTTGAAGCCAT
>JXSR01S074630.1:20370-33586 GCA_000969725.1 Ophiothrix spiculata | reverse complement strand
ATGACCTCAATAAAGTTTTTACCTGGGCCGACCAATGGCAAATGTCGTTCAACGCATCAAAATGCCAAGCACTACGCATCACAAATAAAACCAAACTGCTAGATTTTACCTATGAAGTAGATGGCCATCATATTGAAACTACATCAAACCACAAGTACCTTGGCGTCACCATCACTAAAGGACTTGAATGGAAAACACATGTTCAAAACATCACCACTAGTGCACGAAATATCCTTGGCATCCTTCGACGAAACATCTCTTCATGTCCATCTGAAGTCAAAGCACGTGCATACAAAGCTCTCGTCAGACCAAAGTTAGAGTATTCATCTGCTGTATGGAATCCCCACCAACAAGACCAAATAAATAAGATAGAAGGAGTCCAGAGACAAGCAGCTAGATTCGTCTGTAACAACTATGACAGAACTGCCAGCGTGTCTTCTATGCTCCGTACTTTGGAATGGGACACACTTGCTACACGAAGACTCCTGAACCAGAGCTCAATGTTTTTTAAGATCCACCATGGCCTGGTCAATATACCATTTCCACCATGTGTCATACCAAGAAACCGCCAAGTCAGAGCTTCTCACGATCTAAGCTACCAACCCATACAGTCAAGAATCAACACCTACAGATACTCCTTCTTTGTCCGCATCATACCAGTATGGAACAGACTTCCAGTCGAAGTGGTTACAGCACCCTCCATCAGCCATTTTCAAACTCTGGCTCTACCAGCTCTGAGGGAGATGCAACCTACACCAACCCACCAAAAGCTTTAGTTTCGCATCTTTTTTACTCGCACCAAATTATTTGCGCACCCGTGGCACGTACGCACAGCACTGTACATAGAATCTCCTTGGACAAGCAGATGCTTTGTTGGAGTAAAAACACTGAAGACTGAAGACTGAAGGCGTCAAAATGATGTAAACAAACTTACAAAATCTCCGATTTTTCAAGTCCAAATGTCCCATTAGTCGTCGCAATTAATGTTTTAGTTAGTGGAACTAATGCTCTTGCTCTTGTCAAACATCGATGTACGCAACTTGAAGAAAAAAATAGAAAAACCGGGTTGGCCAATTTTTGGCCATTGCGGCGTTGCGGTCAAGGGGCGTTAGACCTAGGTAGGGTGCTATTACTTTTTTTTTGCAGATATTGTTTATGTGTTGCTTCCAGTTCAGATTTTTGCTGATGGTCACTCCAAGGTATTTTAAAATGCTATTGCTAGAGTAATTTTTAAACCAAATTTTGGCAACTTTTTTGTCAGACCACATGGCATCAAAATAATAGTACATTTAAACTCAACTGAAGCTAGTAATAGGCCTGGTATATGTTGTTTAATACTAATAAGAATATTCTGGCATACTTTTGGTAAATTTATATGCACTCTGAAAGAAGATATTGACTTGTGAAATTTGTCTGTAGAGAAGGTCAATGGGGTTGGGCGTATCCTAAGGATACGTGTTGGATCTATACGCAGTCATAGTTTTTTTCTCGTCGTTTAAGAATAATGTCAGGAAGTGAACGACGATTCAGTTAGGAATAACTGAATACTGGCCTCAACACGCCTTCCGACGGGGATGTATATGGTGGCATGTCATTAGGTGGGTATGCTAAAAAGGTGGTGTTACATTTTTTCATGGGTTCTCCAACTTAATTTGATGAAAATTCACTACTCCTTGGCCTATGAACTTGTTAATGTCTCATTTGAAATCTTACACTTTCTGCTATTTGTGGCAGTAATTTGGTCTGCATGGGTTACATAATATAAGAGAGACAATGGTTTGAACTTGGCAGTACAAGGGTGGTGGTGCCTACGGATGCGGTGCCTACGGATGCGGTAGATAGTCAAATTGAGACAATATCACCATTTCGGAAGGTTTGACACTGCTGGAACATTCACAAATGGATTCTGTGACCTCAAATACATACAGATAGTCACCAACATGGCTAAAATTTGGTATATAATTACAGTAATGAGCAAATTTATCATTTTTAGACCTTTCTCAGACCCACTCCCCCCCTGATCAGTTTTTTGGGCAGCACCTTCTCATTTTTTGTCTGATGTGATTTTGACAAATTTGATGTCAAAATGTTCAGGGGATCAAGCTGCATCAAATAAGAATTAGGACAGAATGATTTGAAACATCACCATTTTCTCCCCTTGTTTAGCCCGCCACTAATTAATTGAAGGTCATTAACACCAAGACCCTAAGGGGTCTGTTTCAAATTTAATGCATCAAAGTAACTATTAAAGTGTTTATAACATATCCTGAAAAAATGAACTGTTTACCATTAATCATTCCAATTTATGACTTGCTTTAGTAAAAACAGGCAATTTTGAGAAAAACGCATTTGAAAATTACAGTTTGCATTGCCGTGTTGGAGTAATTAACCATTAATTAGCTCATTATGCCAAAACAAAAGTGATATTTGGCTTAAAAGTTACTTGAATTGAAAGAGATCAATAATATTAACATCATATCAAAAAAAATTTTTTTTGACCATTTTGATCATGTAACACATTTTGACCCACCCCATGAAATGCCACCATATACATTCAAAGGCCTGAGAGAATCGAGGTGAACATGTGCTAAGTTAAAAGTCAAGATTTCAAGAAATTAGAAAAAGGTCAAAACAATTTGACCATCAAATAGGGTGGAAAAATGTTCATTTATTTATTAACAATAAGGCTATTGATCATCTAAATAATCCATACTTTAAAAAAGATCAACCAAAAACAAAAAAAATCACCAACTGCAAATGCAGTAAGAATCATATTCTACAACGTGGTAACTAAAACATTTTCCATACGCTAGTCTCGAATCGTTCAAAATTATCTTGAAAACATAAAACAAACTTTTGAGTCATTTTCTTTGAAAATGGGGTACTGATGTTATCTTGAAAAGAGCATCCTGGGGATGGGGAGCGGAAGAGGAGGCTTGAAAGGGGTCTTGTAGGCGGCACATACCCATACCTTCCGTCAATGTAATTACCCCACTAGCGTCTGGAAAAAAAATTGCGTAAATCTTATTGCAAAAGAATTAAGTTCATCATTTTCACCTTTCCATGCAAAAATATCCCAAAATTTTACCTCTTTAATACTATTGACTCTTTCAAAACAAACCTCGAATTGCATCTAAACAAAGCCACCAATTAAGGTCTTCCATCCACGCGCAACGCAGTTGGTGTGATATACTAATTTTACCGACTCAACGGATACAGATACTACATCTTACCGACATGACATTTGATATTGGTTACAAATATCAAGTACTGCAATCAGGATCTGATGGTATTTTGATTTGTGTTGTTGTTGTTGTTGTTGTTGTTGTTGTTGTTGTTGTTGTTGTTGTTGACGGCGATGACGATGATGACGATGACGACAATGATGATGATATTCAGTGACTGCAATTTTAGATGCATTACCCTAATAATCATTCAAAGTTCTTGTATGGCCATTTTTCCGCCTTCGTGCACTGCCAAATATTTGGAGGACTATATTGATTGAATCAATTAAATTAATATCTGAATCTGAATCAGAATAATTCAGGGAATAATATTCTCAACGCTTCCAGTTTGAAGCCAAACGAGAAGGATATGGTGTGCGCTCATAGAATGGACAGTTGAGAGACGGAAAAATTGCAAAAATAAAATGAATCTATTATAGTTATTAGTTGGAAGTACTTCTTAAAAATGCAATAAAATAAGTAGGTGTTGAGGAAAGTTGAACTTTGGGGGGGGGGGGGTTGTTGAATTTTTACTTTACTTCCGAAGTCCCCCACCCCCAGTCCCCCCCCCCCAGGAAAAAACCCCTGAGCTGTGAAATTTCACATGAGAAAAATATGAGAAATATTTTGGTACCTTAATCAGAAATAGTTTGAAAAAAAAATGAAATAATCGGACCATGCTCCTTTAAGTATATAGTACAACTGTAGCAATGCAAACAACTCTTTCACTCTTTTTGATACTTCAGTTTTACAAAATTCAATCATTTTTTACAGAAATAAAACATTACAGTAAAATTAGTTATTTAAGTATTTTGGTTAAGTATTGTACATCTGTACCAGTCAATGTAAAATGTAATAACTCATTCACTCTTTTTGATACAGATTAAACTCTGAAGAGAAGAACAAAACAAACAGTGCCATCATGCCAGCTGAATTGTCTGCATATGAAAGGCAGCGCCTCAAGAACATTGCAGAGAATAGGAAGGTCTTAGAACAGCTTGGAATATTCAAACCGGTAAGTATATTCTATATCCACTTCTCTAGTACCTATTTTATCCATATATGTATTGCTTTCTAGTGTAAAGCACTGTTTGTAGAGCACTATGTAAATGCTGAATTGTTACAATTAGGTGTAACTTTTATGTACATTTAGTTTTAGAAAACTACCACATCTTTGCCATTGTTGGTTGTCATACTGTAGAGTTCGTTTACTTAATTTCTGTACTGTAATAGGTTGCTGAAAATAAATTGCTTGTGATATGCCATTGCGACCGAAACAAAAGCTTTAGTTAAGTGTGAAGATTCTTATCATGACAAAATAATGATTTTTAGGGTTAAGGTTATTTAGATCAAGAGTTATGGTTAAATTTTGGGATGCTGTTAGAGTTTAGATATCGTTTGGGTTGTGAGTCAGGGTTACACTAATGTTTTTGATGAAACCTACATGTAAAGTATCTTTTTGACATGTTTGTAACTACATCAGCTGGGCACTTTGAAACCAGCCTATGTGATTGTGGTGCCAATGTTGACATTCATTCAAATAGGTGTCATTAATTAGATTAAAAGTAAAGCTGAAATTAAATTTACGCTTGATGCCAAACGCAAATGTAACAAGGATGTATAGGTGGGCAGTTTTGAGCAGTGCGTATAGATCAATTTCAACATGCAACTCAACTTGCATCAATGAAAAATGAGTTGAGAAAATTCTGAATTTTCATTGTGTTTACATATTGTCTGATGTTGCAATCCATTTTGAGTGTGGATACAATTACAATGAAATATACTGAAATTTAAGTTGAGTCTTAATTGAGCTAAAAGATCCAATCCACAGATGAAAATGGGGCTTGTGGGCTGAGATTGATTCAGCAATTTTGTTTAATTTCTCTTTAATTTAGTTCAGACCAGATAAATCCAAAGTCTTCCAGAAGCCAGTGAAGAGAAAGAGACCAGCAGAGAGTACACCAAGGAAAGCCAGGAAAGTAGAAGAAAATGTTGAAGATCAGGGTAGTAACTATGCTCAAGGAAGGAGAACATCTAGGAGGTTGAAAGGACAGGTATGCATAGGGTAGAGTGGGGTTGTTGTTGTAGGCCTAGAGCCAACATGTAGAGTAGAGTAGGTAGAGAAGATTAAGAAAGAAAACCCTGAAGATGAAGGCAGTAACTATACCCAAGGAAGGAGAACATCCAGGAGGTTAAAGAGACGGGTAAAGATAGGGTAGACAGAGATGCCAAGTAGTACGGATTTTCCGTATTTCGTACGGGAAATTCTTGCAAATACGGAAATACGAATTATATACTACAAAGTACGCATTTAGATCGACTGAAAAAAATAAACAAAATACTCCCCTTGAGCGCCCAAATTCTACCTTAAGATTGCACAGTACTGTATAACACAGAAATAATCTTTTCTAGAATACTCCCAAAATTACACCCAAAAGTATTCTGCCGGTACCAATATATTGATCTGTTCATGTTTTTCGGGACTGCCATTCCACATGGTTTTTGTTGCTTACGTGAGTGCAATGAGTGAGGAGGATTTCTCAATAAGTTAACGTGTCATAAATCACCATGAAGCTTATGGAATAATCGAAAATGTATAATGTGAGTAATTGTACAATTTAGCTGACAAGGAACAGGTTTATTATGTTATAAAACCGATTTAAAATAGGGGTAGACTTTGTCACTTTTTAAGCTTAACTCAGTCTAGGTTAGGTTGTTATCATGGTACACAGTATGCATTATTTTGATGGAAAGTTTTATTTTCATGTACTTCAGTACTCATTCTCTCATCAGTTTGATGCAACTTTTGTTGGATAAGGTATAGGTCGATAGCCTATGATGTCAGATAAGGGGTAAGGGGATCCTACCTTTCAATAGTCTTTAGGTCAAGGTCCCAGGACCATATCCATGTTTGTACTACGGTACATACTATGTTTTTTGCCTATATAGATGCAACTTTAGTTCAAAATAAAATTGAAAGGGACATACAGTATATATTATACTATTCTTTCCACACCAGAAAGAAATGGAAATTTACTGTATGTTTACCTTATGGACTTAGTTTCCGTGGTCTGAAAAGCGCCCACACACGGCGAAGCTCTGTTCAATTTTTTTCTTGACATTTTATTTTTATCACTGGCATTGTAAGCTTTGCTATGATGTATCTTGCAGATTAATCAGAACACTGGGATGCCTGTTTTTCGCCCTTGAAATAGCCTTTCCAGTGACGCCGCATTGTGTCAAACCGTCGCCAATGTAAAAATACAGATTTGTATGGCAAAATACAGTTTTTTGACCCTCTGAGTACAGTTTTCTGACTTTTGAAGTTGGCATCTCTGGGTAGAGTGGGGTTTGTTGTAGTAGGTTTGAGTAGAGCAGAGTAAGGAAGAAAACCCTGTATATCAAGGCAGTAACATCCAGGAAGAGGAAGACAGGTATGGATAGGGCTAAGTGAGGTTTGATCTAGTAGGTTATCAGAGCAGGGTAGTGTAAGAAGGTACCCCCCTACCCCCGCTATATGCACTATGTGTGGTTTTAATTACCGATCCATATCTGGTTTCACAAGCTTTTTTCTGGCTACACGATTACCTGCTTCTATAAAGTGGATTTCTTTCAATTTTTTCTCTCCTAAGAAATAATCTTCTTAGAGATTCTTGCTAAAATCTTTGTCTGTTTGCAGGTTGCTCCAAGTAAAGCTGATGTTGATGCCGCACTCAGCAAAGCAGAAGCTGACGGGGACGCGGACTACAAACCAAAGCCTGTCAAAAGAGAGAACCAGTATGGTGCTATTCCTGGTAAGTGGTGCAGATTTCAAACCTAAACCAATCAAAATAGAGGACAAAGAATGTAAACTAAACTTATCCAAACCAATAATTGAGCTATATGTTAACCGATATGGTGCTATTCGTGGTAAGTGGAGCAGGCTGCAAATTCAAGATATTAAAAAATGGTACTTTTTCTGGTGAGTGGTGCAGACTACAAACCTAAACCATACAAAAGAGAGAACTAGTGGTGCAGACTGTAAAACTAATCCTATCAAAAGGAGTATTCCTGTTAAGTGGTGCAGACTGTAAAACTAGACCAATCAAAAGGGAGAACCAATATGGTGCTATTTATGGTAAGTGGAGCAAGCAGGCTGCAATTTAAAATAATTAAAAATGGTACTATTCCTGGTAAGTGGTGAAGATTATAAAATGAACAAATTAAAAGAGAATTGGTATGGTGCTATTCCTGGGGAGTTTTAGGTAGTTTTAATTCATTCCATTACATTATACTGAATAATACGAAGATGTGTGTTCTCATTCATTCAGTTGTGATAAATATAAGGAATAAATTAATCAAATATGAGTTTGAATGAATTTAGAAATGTTATTTCTATGTAACTTATATTCATTGACCATTTTCATTATTTTGTTTCTTTTAGTTTAAATATACAAGCATTTTTATACTTGTATTTTGTAAATATCATTCTTTGTAATTATAAATATATTTATCTATGTATGAAATATTTTCTCTGGACCTCTTGGGAGACCAGTACATTTGTATTGAAAGAGTATGCCAGAATAAAGATAGAATAAACTAAACTAACTAAAACTAAACAACTACTAGAACCTACTTTTGCAACTCTGCGACGTTGTAGCCATAACCAATGGTCTTCAACAAGCATATGATTCCTGGGGTTGGTCATGTGACAGGACGCTAGTGACATCACAAAGTGCCTGGTCCCACATGTGAGAAAGGATTGAGATTCCCACCATTAATGGGGGTCTACACTATTGTTTATCTAACGTATGGGACCAGGAATCCCAGGAATCAAATTCCTGTTGAAGACCAAAATTGCATTGTTGCACAAGTTAAGTTCCATTAGTTGATTAATTTAATCTTAAAATTGAATAATGATACAAGAAATTCCACCAATATTAAACCCAAATTTAAACACTTTTCCTGACAGATTTATCTATTATAAATGATAGATTTCTTCAGAGTGACCTTCCGTTTCCAAAATTCCATTTTACGAACGTCTTCTGTGTTTGAATTTTGGGTTTTTTTTGATGAAATTTCTTAATACTGTTTGTATCATAGCCTGATGAATCACTTTGATAAAGTTGAATTTATTGAACAATCAGATGATTTACATTTAACTATGTTTGTGACAGTTAAACTATTAGAACGAGTGCAAATGACAAACAAAATAGTGCAAATGGGAAACAGTTTGCTTATTGAAAATAAACATATTTTATTAGCCACACAATGATTACATGTATTTGATTATGTACAATTAACTTAAAACGAAAGCTGACATGGTAACATTACATAGTGGGTAATCCTTGCATTTTAAAGGGTGAGGGTTTGAAATCTTAAATAAATAAATTTTTCCACTAAGGCGACAAAAAAAAAATACTGTTTTACGGGTGGACGGACCTTTCTAGTACGGTCGGTTGGGCGAATTATTTTCTAAAATTATTATTTGCCTAAAATAACCCCCAAATCAGATAAAATTGAGGGAAAAACTAAAAGAAATTTTCTTAAAAAAACCCAAAAATTGTTAAATTTTGGCCCAAAAACCAGCTGATTTTTATATGATTTTGGCAATACTAAAAAAAAATCTTCAAAAACAGGTCAGTCGGGCCCATAAAACAGGGTTTTAATTTTCGTCACCTAAAAAGGGTGGATTGATATAGAGGGTGGAAGCAGGAGGATGGGGTTCTTCAGACTTCCAAGTTGTGCAACTATATTTACAAAACAAAATGGAAAAAATAAGAATATCTTCAGGGTGAAAACAAGCAAGGTGATATTTGAGTAATGCTTTTGGGTGTCAGTCTGCAACATTACTATGGCAACAAAAGTTAATGTAAGAAACATATGGTAAAAGGGTAAGAGTCAAGAATTTTCAGTATTAAGAATGCCTGCAGAGTTAACTGTATGAATAAAATGTCAGTGGGTCTTAGAAAATATTTCCACAACTGTACTGGTGAATCTTATAATAATATGACAAAATGCACCCATTATTTAATAAGATGTCATCTTATTTCAATAGATTTCACATATAGAATTTATTAGTAGTTCCTCAATTAATAAGCTTATAAAATGTGGGCTTGCTTTAAAATGTCTAAACCGATTGTGTTCATCAAATGAAGAGCCCGATTCCAAAACCTCTTACGTCCATTTTTATGGAATTTGAGTTTGAACCTGAAACATATACCGGTAGTGCTTGACCGTACATTCCAAGCAATGATAACGATTTGTTGCAAAAGCGCCTATAATCTGTTGAAAATGTCAATCAAAAATTGACTTTGTTTCCAAAACCTCTTACATCCAAAATAGTTTTGTGACAAAACATCTTATGTCCATGCCCGTTGTTGTTATTGCACCATAACTAATGAATCGTTTGAGGGAACCACAATTATCATTTCCCGCAACATTTGAATTAGACAAGTACTGCATGTAACTACATACTTGACAGCATGCATTGTGCTTTTATAATGTATCCAATACACTGGTCGATTAGTACTCCCTGATCTTGGCACACCGCATTTCGTCATCGTGGAGATAGCAGTAATATACCCTGGTCACATAAACTTGTGGGGAAACAATATGTTTAAGGCGGGGTGGGGAGGGTTCGTATATCAGCAAGATTCATAAGCCAAATGTACGAAGGAAAACTCACAAATTATGCTGAAACTGTTAGATTATATTGTTTTATAATCAAGTAAGGAAAGGAAAGCGTATGTAATGGGGTGGGAGGATATGACATAGAACCCTTTGCCAAGTTATTTACAACCTATCAGCCGCAATTTGCGTGAACCACTCTTGCTATTGCATTTTGTGCACTTTCTGTACGGTTTTAGCTGAGCATACCTTTGAATGGTGGGGATGGGTTGGATGGGCGGTGGAAAGGGTGGGTTTTGGGCTTTAAAGGTGTTACTACATAGATGTGAATGTTTTAGTTAATAAATCACATCATTTTACACTGGAAATATGATCTTAATTTCTGAAATTGATTTATTTTGTTTGTTGTCCATGGATTAATTATGGAGTTTGGTGACAAAACCTCTTACATCCATTTTTTTGAAATATTGCAATTAGTTTAAAAAATAATTGTGATTAGTCTGATTTCTGTAAACATAATATTGTAAACAAGTACATCATTATACTTAATTTGCATGCAAACTTGATTCAAAATAACAATGTCATAATAAACTTTCCTTGTTTTCTCAGTTTAACAAAAATGGAAGTAAGAGGTTTTCTTGGAGGTTTTGGAAACAAGCTCTTCAAATAGAAGATTTTGATACCACTGAGAGCTCATATTTTTCACTTATTGAATATTAAGCATTTAGTATGAACGGATCACTTTCAAACTTGAATACTTGAAACCCATTATTTTCTACAACAAATTGGAAAATTTGATACCACAGAAACCTCATATTAATTTTGTCTTATAATTCCTGTAATTCTTTTACGTCCAAGCCACATTATGATCCCTGAAAGAGATGTGGTCAAAATAGTCATGGGTTGTGTCAGGCCTAGGTTGTCTATGTTTCTTCATTGTCATATACTTTCATGTAGTTACTGAATTTCATAAACTTTCACAGTCTTTGAATCAGCCACAAGCAACTTGTTGTGAGCTACAGTCATTGCATTTGCGCCATAAAGACCAGTTGCAAGACGTGATATCAGTTTCCCCGGTCGCACTACAGTACTGCTCCACTGCAGATTTACCTGTAGTAGATGAACCTCCCGTTATGAGTAGTGTATTCGATTTGGGTTCATAGCAAATACCTTTGGACTTCACCATGTCTATTGTCCACATTGTCTGACCTGTTTTAAAGTCAATAGCGCACACTTTGTGCTCATTACCAGTTGTATATACAATCTGCTCACCATTGCTGACAATATTGGCTATGTGGCTCTAATTAATATTATAAGTTTTCAGTACCTCACATTTTTCATCATTGCATTTCAATAAAGTAATGTTTTGATTTTGTTGATTGCCAATTATGATAGTACCATCTGGGGATGCAGCTGTGGGGCCACTTGGGTAGGACTTCACTGAGCTCACATATTGTGATGATGGTGAGAAAATCTGTATAACGCCATGGCGGGTAACATAGAATTTGCCATCAGTGGCTACACATACCCGATATGGTGTATAGTCAGTGTTATTCGCATCATTCTTTTTTGAACTCGGACAGAACTTTTTTTCATATCCATTATCAGTAGATTGAAAAACTTCTGTTTTCTTTGCAACAGCGTCAACAACTGCCACCAAACCATCTTGAGTTGCTGCTATTCCTGTAGCTTGTATAAATCGACCAAACTCAGTGACTAATTTTAATCCGCATATTTTGTTTCCATGTAACAGAGCATTTCCAAACCAATGAAAGTCATTTGGTATTGGTGCTGGGTTGAAACATAGCGGTTCAAAATACCAAGAGGGCGCTTCATGTTCATTAATACACAGCTGATCAATCCAAACTACTAGTTTTGCATGTTGTGTCATATAGGTATGGTCTGCTGCAGTATCAAGTACATTTTGTGTAACTGATTGTGCATGTTGTAACCAGGCAGTTTTCTGTAGGATGCAGTTTTGATTTTGCTTTAATAGGCTCATTTTATGTTGATGAGTAGTTTCAACAATCTGCATCATAATATGGCCTTCGCGTCAATTTCAGCTTTAAAATCCTGGACATGTTTCTTGATATCTTTTTTTGCTTTGTTTGTAGCTGCTAGCCATTTCTTTTCTACATCACTAAGCTTCTTCTCACTTTGTTCACATTTTTCTGTTTGTTCTTGTATGCTTTCCATTTTTGCTTTAATTTCATCCTTTTTTGATCTGGCTATATCTTTCAATTCTTTAATGTCATGCATTGGTTGTGGGTGTTTGAATACTAGGCAGTTATGACAAACTGTTACCTGGCAAGTCAAACAGTAGAAATGCTGACGCTCTCCTTCATGATCTGGACACAATGGCACACCTTTTTGTGTCCAAATAAGATCGGTATATTTCCCCACTATGGTTTTGAGACGCAAATTAGTTTTCAAGTTCACCAGTCCACCTTCAGGAACAATTGTGATATGCCGACATTCTGGGCAATTAATGGTAGGCTGTTTGCCAACCCAATTTTGTAGACATGACAAGCAATAAACATGTGAACAATCCAGATCTTTTAGTTCTCTCAATAAATTATAGCAGATATAGCAGGATAAATCCTCCTCCATCTCTTGGATAGAAACATTGGGATTATCTGATGCAGTTGCCATGGTAACCAAATCAGTGTGTAATGTCAATAATTGTCAACTGTACAGGCAGCAGATAATGAAATGAAATTTGAAATTTTGAATGCAGGCACTAATGGGAATGCCTATCCACTGAAACATACATTATGGTTCTCCTAATATATCCCAATCATGATAATAGTGTATTTGCTAGTTTACATTTTGATCAATATTTTAAACAAAAGCAGGTTAAAAATGTAACTATATAAAGCAACTTTGTTATTACCAAGCCCATAAAATTGAATACGAATACACCCCATGCAAAGATTTAATAAAAATGGTTCCACCTATTTTTATTGTAAAAGCCATGACTGGGCACAAATAAAACATCATGGTTCGCTAATATTGTATGCAGGTCATGTATCATTTGATGTAGGTAACTGGTTTTTCCCTTTCATCCTCCCATGTTATGATTTCTACACCATGTTCAGTGCTTAGCAATGTTTTTATTCTTTAACAAGATATCTGACTGGTATGAACAAATACACAAATAAAACCCAGAGTAGGTGTGTTGTCTTTGGTCTATAGTCACAAAAGCTGGTTATGAACAAGAGTTGCTATCAATATTTTTGAGCGACCTTAACTTATGGAATGTGTCACATTGACCCAAAAAAATGTTCAAGCTCAAATTGAATCATAGAAAATGAGAGTGAAATTAAGACCCCCCAAAAAATTTGTTTTTGTTTTTTCTCATCCCAAAGATTTTCACAAATCGA
>JXSR01S074630.1:831-11336 GCA_000969725.1 Ophiothrix spiculata | reverse complement strand
ATTTTTGGTCAAAAATCAACATCACCATCATGTTCCTTGTGAAAATTCCTTTCTGGAAATGTATACTTTTATTAACTTTAAGCACTTTGTTCAAAAGTTATGGTACAAAATAAATTTGCAAAAATGCAACAATGAGTGATGTGCTTTCACCCCTTAAGATAACGATAAGTGATGGATCATTTTTAACTTAAATAGAATTTTATCTAGTTAGAGGTCAGGATAAGGTAAGTTGAATTTACATTCTTTTCTGATAAATTATTGCAAAAGACTAAACTATACTATCATTAAAAAGACGGGAATTGAGGCTTATTATTCGGTGACAGAGATACCAATGCGAGAGCCACACATAAAATGTTACTTGCATATTGGTAACAAATGCATAGTGCATGTGCTAGGAAATTTGTAATCTTTGACCATCAATATCACAAAACTTGACGTCTTATTCTACACAGTTAGTCTTGCCAAAGGAAGTTGGGGCTTTGGTGTATGAAGGTAATTATGGTGTGAAGTAAAAGCCATAGAAGTAAATATTAATCATTGCCTCTATGGCAAACACAGATTCTTGACACAGATGAACGTGACTTGAACCAGGGATTCTGATTAGATAAAAAGCCAGAAATGACATCACTCAGGCATGCTTTTGAAGTTGTTACCAATTAATGAATAGGTTAACAAATAGAACATAGCATTGATTGATATAATTATATTATGTTGCTCTCATTACCCTTTCTTCCAATTTTTGTCACAAAGTGATGGAATTTTTGTAAGAATTACCAAGAATTCATTTGAATTGTGAATAGTGTATGTATGTATCAAGCGTTTGAAGAATGTAGAATAGAATAATCTGTATACTTAATGGACTGCAGCTTTATTCATATACCTTGGCATTAATTGAAGAAAATACATTAACGTTTCCATGGGCCTGTTTCCTAAAGATTTGAATCAAGCAGCGTATGTTTGATTTCAAACGTAAATTTACATTGTATCAACCTATTTTACGCTTGATAATATCAAACTTACGCTTGATTCAAATGTTTATGAAACAGGGCCCAGGTAGAATATAAATTTGGTGCTACTGGATTTTGTTAAGAGTTTATGACTTCATTCCCTTCATAATACAAACATTTGCATATTAAATGGAATCATCTCGGTTTTGTCTTCTTCAAATAGAGGTCAAGACTTGCATGGAGTTATAATTTTTAAGTCCAACTGTTTGAAAGTTAAAGAACTTATTAAAAAGTAAAAGCGTTGCTCATCGCAGTCTTGTTATCGCTTATGGAACAGAGTTATTGTACCTCTGGATTTTGACGCATATACAGCGTGTGCATTTTATTTCACGCACAAACCATGTGCGCATGTTCAGCAGCATCTAATGTGACTTGCACCAAGTTAGATACGCTAGTTTACCTGCGATTCTTATCGAAGAGTCTGGAGGTGTGGCACTTACAGTCATAAAATGCCAGTGGTACATAAACTTGACTTCCTTGAGCCACAATCCAAGATGGCCTCCCTCCTATTGGATTTACATGGCAGTCAAATCAAAATGGCGGCAAGTATCGCATCTCTTTTAATTTCTTTGTTCCAATAATTCCATGGTAATGCGAGATTGATGTTTGGCTCAAAGCCATCGTCTTGAGTACATGTCTGTAACGTCAAATGAAACCATGTTAGATGTCAATGTAAGATGTCATTTGGGGCTCAAAGCCATTGTTTTCAATTGTCTAACACTAAACGTTAAATTAATACTGTGAGATTGTCTTAGGGGCTTCAAGCCATTGTTCTTTAGCCCATGATATACTAGCAAGACGCAGCTAGCGTGTGGTTTGATTTTAGACACTTTGAAGACGATAAGTAGACGCTAGTAGCAAGTTAAAATAATTTGAACCTTAGCGTCTCCGTTAGCATCTAGCTAGTATATCATGGGCTTCAAATGTCTATAACTAAGCATGAATTAAAACACATGTGAGATTGTCAAAAGGGTTCAAAGTAATTAATTGTTTTGTATATGTCTCATTATAAATCAATTTGCCCAGTCTGATTGTTTGCGAGGGCTCCAAGCCACTGTCTTAAATGTCTAATGCTAAAAATCCAATTAACACAACACTATAGTGTTGTTGATCAGTGAACCATTTTGTATTCAGTATTTAACCTGTACATTCTTGTGAACATTATATGGTAATTTTGCCAATTCACACCAATAAGGTTACATTTAGATGAAGTAGTTACCAGATTGTTAAGGAGTTTTTAATTATTTTTATGAATAAATTGACAATAATAATATAGTTCCTTTATTTCTGTTATTTGTTGTCCCCTCTGAATGTGTTCAGAAAGAGACTATGAAATCACTTTTCTCTATGTATGTAGTATGTATGCCCGCTCATTCTGGTTAAAGTTTCGTTATATGACCTGTTATTTGATATAATAAGCGTTACTTCAATTCAAACCAAACTTTGTAGCAACGATCAATGGGTGAGGGACTAGGGGAGAGGTGAAGGGTCTCCAGGTCAAAGGTCATAGGGGTCAAACCTTGAGGTCAAATTTTCAACTTTGTCCAATTTCAAAGGTTAAGGTGTCAAATTGTTTGTCTTGGACCAGCGATCAAAAGTGACCCTGTCGTCCAACCTTTCTCTGGGGTCAAAGGTAAAAAGAAAGATCAAATTTACAATTTTGTCAGATTTCAAAGGTTATGGTGTCAAATTGTTCGTCTTAGACCAACGATCAAAGGTGTCAAATTGTGCCATTATGATGGATGATGAAGTAGGCATCAACAAAGTACGCGGCCAATGAAGTAGGTGGTCGTTAACACAGGCGAGACTACGTGTTCGAGAACCATCTTGTTAGTGCTGCTATTTAAATGAATACCAGAATACAGCAATGACCCTAGTCCATGCTTCCCTACCTTGGCAGCTTGTAAAGTAAAAATAGACTTGGGTCATTCTTGGATTATCCTGTGTTTTTGGGACAAAAGGATGAGCACAGTGACTTCACAGTCGGGAAGAAAAACCTGTACATGACGTCACTGGACCCAATAATAAAGGTGCTGTATAAGCAGTTTAAAATGGATTTTTCCGTCACTTTTATACTTACCTCTTTGAAAATTACTATTAGGCTTTTTCCCTTAATCACGGAACGTACACCCGTTAAATTTTTTTGGTCGACTGCCCTCTACAGCTAAGTGCCGCCATTGTGCAACCTTTAACCCCAGTAAAATTTTCGGGTCATCTTGTGTGAAAACGTGATCGATTTACCCATCAAAAATGGAACGTTTTTTGCTGTTTTGGAACATTTTTAGTGATAATCTTTTGGATTATTGGATACTTAAGACGTTCTAGGATATATTAGAAGAGATTTTAATGCTGATTTTGTGTCGAAGAACCAAGAATTTGGTGAGTTAAAATTGAACACACACGTGCATTTATAACTTGTTACAACGACTCTGTTGTGTATTATTCTTCCCTGCGTCGTGCTGACCGTTTCGGACGGCTGCCCAGCAGGTGAAAGTTAAAATAGTTTGTGCTTCTTTGAGTGCTCCGGGCAACAGGACACAATTTTTATGTGATTTCTGTCTACCAACTATCTTCGGGATGAGTTAAGGACAGTCATAAATATTTTTAAATCATTCATTGATTTGTTTTTGTTTTTTATCAGACCAAATTTTATGTGCTGATACATGAGAGTGTGATATAAATAGTTTGTCTATTAGGTTCATATATCACTAGATATAATTTAAATAATTATATATATTGTTTGCCTTGCTCATTAGGCAAAATATTCCGCCTAAGTATGGGTAAACTAGACAAGAACCCTTCTAAGAACCCAGCAGAGCCCGCTTCAAGTGGCGGGAAGGGTAGTCCTTCAGGTAAACCTAAGAAGGCTCAAAGACTTGATAAACAATCTGAGAAGTCAGAGGTTACAAATACAATTATAGGTAGTAACACGAGCGGGAAAGGTAACAGTCAAACGGTGGCGTCCAGCACCAAGGCTGCGTCTCGCACTTCCCTGAAGACAAATCTCCAGGAGGCGGCCCCATCTGGAAAAACCAAAAATCCTGATATGGCCTCTTTCGTTCAGACTTGAGTGAGCGAGAACAAAAAAATAATGGAAAACATGATGAAATCCTTTAAAGAGGAATTTGCCAACCTATCAAATAAATCTCAAGATGACCAACCTAAAGAAGGTCACTCACAGAAAAGGTTGGGAAAATTTGATTTCAGGGAAAGAGAGGACATGGAAGAGCAAGGTCTTAGCTCCTTAGATCCATCCATTGACCTTCACCCTAACTATGAAAAGGAAGGTTTCGATGATGATGATACAAATCCATTACAAAATGAGGATACCAACAGTAAAGCCGATGATATAGATTCAATTAGCGATGTAGGCACTAGCACCTCTATTGGAAAAGCAGGTGATGTCGAATGGGCATCGATCCTAAACCAACTTCCCCAATATTATGGTGGGAAGTTGTCAGTTGAAGCTGAATCAGGGGGGAGTCACACCACTTGTGTTTCAAGTACCTTCCAAATGGGAAAAAAGAGTTCTGTCCCAAAACTTCCACTAGAGGGAGAAATCAAGGATAAATGGGACTCAGCGGACAAGTTTATGAAAAAAGGGAACTTTTCAGCGTTTAGGGCCTCTGATAATCATAAGTTTCGAATTTACGAGGCAGACTTTGAAAAATATGCCTGTGTTCCGTCGATCGATCAAGAATACAAGGCAAAAGTAGAGTTTGACACGCAAAAAGCTACTAAAGGGCTATCTGCAAAACAGAGTAAACAAGCCACGATTAAGGACCCCCAACTGCGCAAAGCTGAAGTCAACTTGCAAAGGTGTGATGACTCGGCGTGCCTGGCGATGAGGGCGTCTTCTCATGGCATTCTCATGTTGAATGCAATGAACACAATGCTTGAAGACCCCAACAAATATGAGCAAAGCGAAATGGCAAACCTCATTAGGGGTACAATGCGTTGTCTCTAAGCTACAGCTGAATGCGCTATTAGTCACAGCTAGATCGGTTATGGCAAGAAGGGAACTTTGCCTTTCCCAAATTCATTTCAAGGACTCAAACGCGCCAAAAGAACTCATGGCGCTACCCTTAGAGGGTAAACAATTGTTTCAGGGCAAATTTTCTGAAACAATGCATAAATATGCAACATTCTCACGTGATGCGCGCGAAACAGCCGATTATGCATCATCTACTGCCCAGAAACGACCGTACAGCTCGCAGTCTAATTCTGGCCCTCCTCCCAAAAAGCAAGCGACTGCAGGAGTGAGTCAAAAACATTCAGATACGCAGTCTCAAGGTCAAAACCGCAGAAAACCCTAGCTTTCAAAAATTCTGATTCATATAGACCAGCAAGGGGGCGAGGTTCGGCAGCTCGTTTTCAGTTTCAAAGGAAACAAACAGGAAGGAGCTCCCTCCCAAGCCATCAAAACTGACTATTTTCCTCAAATTCCAAATGCAAACATACCGATAGGGGGGAGAATTCAAAGGTTTGCTCAAAATTGGAAAGAGGTCACTACAGACCTTTGGGTAATTCAGACTTTCACAAAGGGCTATTTAATAGAGTTTACAGAACATCCCCCAGAGTTTCGAGGGATAATAGAGACGGACCTTCCTACCGACTTGTCAGCAAGGTCTGCGCTATTAGGGGAGGTCAACGATTTATTACAAAAATCTGCTATAGAAGAAATCCAACCTTCAGAAGGTCAAAGCGGCTTCTACAGCAGGTTTTTTCTGGTCCCAAAAAAGACGGGAGGTCTTCGACCAATTTTAAATTTAAGACCGTTAAACAAACACGTAAAAACCACACACTTCAAAATGCAAACGCTGAGATCGATCATTCAAGCCCTTCAGCCAGGAGATTGGGCAGCAAAATTGGACTTAAAAGATGCCTATCTTCATATTCCAATTCACCCTCAGCACAGAAAGTTCCTAAGATTCGCAATTCAAGGTCGCTGCTTTCAGTTCCAAACCCTTCCGTTTGGTCTCGCATCGTCGCCCAGGGTCTTCACGAAGGTCATGTCGGTAGTCGGGGCCCACCTACACAAAAAACAGGTACAAGTTTTCATGTTCCTCGACGACTGGCTGGTGAGGTCAGAAAGTCAAAGTCACACCAAATTATCAGTCTCAATCGTCCTTCAAGAAATACTAAAGCTAGGTCTAATTCCAAATTGGGAAAAATCAGTCCTATCTCCGGCACAACGAATAGAATATCTAGGAACAGATTTCAATCTAAAAGAAGGGAAAGTATTCCCAACACAAGAGAGATGTCTAAACTTAAGTCAATCCATTCAATACATAGAGTCACAGAACCAAATATCGGCGAGATGCCTTCTGAGAACTCTCGGCATGATGGCGGCCTGCATAGATATGGTACCAATGGGCCGGCTCCACATGCGACCAATACAAATTTACCTGTTAGCAAATTGGCGTCAAAATCGCCAGTCAATAGAGACTCTAATTCCAGTAAACAAAGTTATTTCTCATCACCTAGACTGGTGGATAGACAACAAAAATGTCTTAATAGGAACAAGTCTGAACAGCCCAAATGCTCAGCTACGGACGCCTCCCTCAAACTCCCTCAAAGGATGGGGAGCACACATGGGTCTCCTAGAGGTAAATGGTCAGTGGGAAACAAAAACTGCAACAACCAAACATATAAACTGGTTAGAACTTCAAGCAGTGTTCCTAAGTCTAAAACATTTCAGGGAACATGCCCAGAATCAAGTGGTGATGCTACGAACAGACAACTCAACAGTTGTATCATACATAAACAGACAAGGGGGGACCAGGTCCCCAGATCTTTGTGTCTTAACGTGGGACCTGCTAAATTGGTGTCAAGATCAGAAAATAACGCTAATAGCAGCTCACATTCCCGGGAAAAGAAATATAATAGCAGACAGGCTGTCAAGGGGACTGTCAGTCAAACACACAGAGTGGGCATTAAACCAAGTCATAGCAAATCAAATCTTCCATATTTGGGAGACACCTCACATAGACCTGTTTGCAACCCGAGCAAACAAGAAACTACCGGTATACTGTTCACCAGTACCAGACGAAAGTGCGGAAGCAATCGATGCATTCTCAATATGTTGGGAGGGTCTAGTAGCATATGCCTTCCCACCAACAGTAATGATTCCAAAACTACTGAAGAAAATTCAAAACGAGAATTGCATAGTGATCCTAGTAGCTCCGCATTGGCCGAGACAGAGTTGGTTCCCTCTGCTCCTAAAATTATTAGTTGCAATACCATCGAAACTTCCTCTACGGGATGACCTGCTATCCCAGAATCGGGGGAAAGATTGGCACCCAGATCCGGGCATTCTAAGCCTGGTAGCATGGAAACTGTCAAGCAACGCAGAATTAAAAAAGGGTTTTCAGAGCGTGCTGCAAAGATTATGGCGTCAACATGGCGAACGAGCACTACAAACACATATGACGCAAAACTCAAGAGATATTATAGTTGGTGTGGAGAGAGACATATCAATCCCACTTCAGCTCCTGTAACAGTTATTGCAAATTTCCTACAGGAATTATTTGATATCCATAATTTGTCCCCAAATACGGTCGCTGGATATAGGGCAGCTATTTCAGTGATTCATATAGGCCAGACAGGTGTTCCTATCTGTCAAAATAGAGACCTCAGAGATTTGATAATAGGCATGTCCCAGTTAAGGCCGGTTAAGAAATCTTTAGTTCCAAACTGGAGTTTATCTTTAGTCCTGAATAGGTTATTTAGAAAACCGTTTGAGCCTATGAAATCAGCGGACATGAAATATGTGACCCTTAAGACTGCTTTCTTGGTTGCGATAGCTTCTGGTAGAAGGGTTAGTGAAATCCATGCATTATGCGTCAAAAACACTCACTTACGATGGGAGAGATCAGGAGTTAGATTAAGAACGAATCCCAACTTCATGGCCAAGAATGAATCTCTCAAAAACCCAGGGAAAGATATATTCTTGGCCAGATTTGACAAGTTCACTTCAATAGCAGAAGATAAACTATTATGCCCCTACAGGGCCCTGAAGATTTATCTTGATAGGTTGGCGTCCTCAAGAGAGGAAAATACCCAACTATTTTTAACGTATCAGAATGGAGAGATCCATCCGGCTTCCAAGAGAACAATCGCCAGGTGGATTGTTGATACAATTAGATTAGCTTATGACTCTGCGAATCAAGCAGATCTTAGTCTTGCCAGAGCCCATGATACCAGAGGTATAGCCGCTTCCTGGGCCCTTTTTCATGGGGTTCAATTGCAAGAGGTCATGAATGCGGCCTTCTGGGCTACAGAAATGACTTTCACATCCTTTTACCTCAGAGACGTGCAGTCTGAAGAGACCGCCTTTTCTCTGGCATTACTAGAAGCGACAAAGAAATCTAGCTAATATGAAATTCATTTTTCATCAATTATCCATGAGTTAGGGATATTATTTCTAGTGTTTTAGATTTTTAAACATAGATACCTCTGCCACTGTTTAGAGAGGTTGTTTTTGAAGGTTCAGTATTTGTTGTAGAACCTTTGTACATACGTTGCCAGTTGGCCAAACTAGTTACTGACTATCGTTCCAGTTAGAATGTTTGTTTTATTAGGATCTATGACATTTCCTTGAGTAAATGATGTTGAGTGAGTTGGTCAAAGTTGTTAAGGACACCCGCCACCATCATTGCTGTGAATTCAAGCCTAATAGTAATTTTCAAAGAGGTAAGTATAAAAGTGACGGAAAATAAAAATTTCCGTATTTGAAATTTCTTTTTCCTAACCTTTTATACTTACCGATTTGATACCACCCGTCCTTCCCCACTGGTCCTTTCTTTGAGTTAGGAATAAAAATTTTACTGGGGTTAAAGGTTGCACAATGGCGGCACTTAGCCGTAGAGGGCAGTCGACCAAAAAAATTTAACGGGTATACGTTCCGTGATTAAGGGAAAAAGCCTAATAGTAATTTTCAAAATCGGTAAGTATAAAAGGTTAGGAAAAAGAAATTTCAAATACGGAAATTTTTAGTTTTGCCTATATTTTTGAATTTAATTTATTTAGAAATAATATGCCTTAAGACCGCTCTTGCTGGTGGAAATGCACAAGACTCCCCATTACCTCGATGGCTCTATACTGCTCTTGCTGGAGGAAACTATTGTCGCCTGCTCCGTAGCCAAAGGGAAAAAATGTGTATACCTGGGTATGGAAATCCTGCCAGAATATTTCAATATGGGCACAGGGGTGATCTTCAGAAGTATCTGCCCCATCTTCATCCATATTTTGAGGAATTTAGTATTTTCAAATTGAATACATCAGTACAAGAAAACCAACTCCAATAGCTCCCTTCAGCAAAATATAAATGCATACAAATCTCTGAAAATGCTTTCAAATTACTAAAAAGCATTTCCATGGCTATATCCTGGGACTATAAATACTAAAGGGATAAGAAGCAGGGACATGAGTCTTTTGTTAACCAGTCGTCCAGAGCGAGCAATGTCCTCTAAGGTATTATGATGCTAATTGGGTATTTCCGGTATCTAGTCATCAAGAATAAATCGATATTCAATCTCATTTAGTTGTCAACCTTGTGAGGCGCGCTTGTTTAATTCTTGGCAATAACATGTGTATGTGAATCCTCAAAAGATGTGAATGGAGTTCAGTATAATAGTTCATAGTCATTTATGAATCAAAGAATACCTGTATACAAACCCATTTTTGTGCCCGTATTTCCACATTTATGGTGTCAGTGCATTCTTGAATAGGAAATGCATGCACTGAATACCTCAATTTACATTCTGCTTTTACTCATTTACAATAAAATGGAACACAGTAAGGACTTTTTTTTGATATAGATATAATAATTCTGTAAACTTTGATAAAAAAGTGATAGAATTTTGACCAATTGGCTCATATTTTACAAAAATTAATGTTCTTATGACTTAGTAAGATTTTTGAATTTTGGAAACTTGCAATTGTGGAGTTGTTTTGGTTAAATGATGATTTGGAGCACAAAACCGCCAAAAATACACAAACTCGGGAAATTCTCAGAATTTTTATTGATAGCTGCCATATGCTGCTCACAGTGAAGTCATACAGACATATGGATATATATCACACAGATTCGTTGTATCGCTGCCTGGTCCGATAATTACCAGGAGCGATCAACAATCAATGGTAAACAATGCCGTAGTAGACTTGCTTTGCTGCATATCCGATAATTGGCCTCTACTTCTTATCCCTTTAGTATTTATCGTCCCAGGCTATATCCCAATCATAGTGTCACATTTGACCTTGTAGTTGACTTTTTTAGACGTTAGATAATTTTTCTAGTGTATAGTTGCAGCGGGGAGCTCATTGAGTTGGGGTTTTCTTGTACTGGCTGTTTAAATATAGGAACTAAGTACTATAACAATTATCTAAAATGCCTAAAAAAAACTACAAGGTCAAATGTGACACTATTATTAGGAAATTGACATGGAAATGCTATTTTAGTGATGTGAAAGCATTTTCAGAGATTTGTATGCATTT
>JXSR01S074629.1:72191-82660 GCA_000969725.1 Ophiothrix spiculata | reverse complement strand
TTTAAACTCATCATCAAGGTATACATGGCAAAAGATGGAACAGTAGTATCAGGTGGTAGTTTGCCATTGCTTTCCACCCACATGGAGCCCCCAAAGGTGTTAAGACACCAATGGGAAACCCAGCCAAATTTGGGGCTGGTAAGGGTAACTTTCAGCTCCTCGGCAGTACTACTTAAACCTGCCTCTCAGGTGCCCTCCCTACATCCTATGAAGACGAGTCAAATTCTTCTGTGAGATGCCATTCAGAAGAGGACTACAGTAATCCAACCTTGAGAGGATAAGAGCACAGACAGCACTAAGGTTGGATTTAAGTCAAGGAAACGACAGATTCTTTTCTGTTCAGGTTCCTGATTTGAAAGTTCAAAGAACGAGAAAGCTGAGTCACATGGTCGTTCATCTTCATATGACAGTCGAAGATCACACCAAGGTTTCTGACAGATGTAGAAGGGTGGATCTCAACATCACCAAGATTGAAGGAGATATGTTTTAGGTGATTGTAGTGCGCAGTAGAAGAACAGATGAAGAACTCTGTCTTCTCGGGGTTCATCATCAACTTGTTGGAAGCCATCCATGCCTGCAACTCCTTCACATAGCAACCAAGTCTAAACGAAGCACAAGCTGCATCACCAGGGAGATTTGGGCCGAAGGTCAGAAATAACTGGGTATCATCTGCATAGATGTGGTATTGGATAGAATTTTTGCTAATGATCTGGCCAATTGTGTGAGAATAGTACGTGACAGCCTGAGGTCCAATGACCGAACCCTGTGGAACGCCATACTTGAGTTGTCTCAGAAGAGGTAGAACCAGAAACACAAACTTGGGACGATCTATTGATCAAGTAGGACTTAAACCAGTGATGGACAGAACCACAAAGACCATAGTCATAAGCTTTACATAGGCTTTACAGTTAATGAGTGTTGATTTGTTTCATAAGTGGTCCCTGCTTTGGATTTGTGTCATCAGTGGCTCCTGCTTTGTTAAGCTTTTGGTATTAATTGCTCCTTCCCTGCACATTTTTTTGTAGTTTTCAGTATTTGCATGACCAGAATGGCTTACTTTCCAAACTGTGGTATCATTCTCCGATAAAGTGTGCAACTTTGCCGTTTTGGTGTCGCTCATGTTGGTGTTGCTTGTTTAACGTTGTTAAGCCTGTTACAAATGATTTGATTGGTTTAGTTAATACATTAGAGTCACATTAGTAACATGTGTGAAGCTAAACATATTAGCATGCCAGGAAAGTAGATAACGATAAATCTGAAAAGCCATACTTTTTCAGTTTCATGAGCCCCCGTTCCTTAAATATTCGAGCATATCAAACATAATGCAGACTATATAACAGCCCGTAATAGGTATTGATAATGACAATAAAGTTTAATTATATTAAGTATTTGATATGGCATAAGAGCTTTTTGAAATGTGTCGCCAATATTGTAAACAGATACGTAATCATTCCTAAAATTGATAACAAAGTGTCAAAATAAATCTGTTGATGGATGATTACGCATTAGGTTTATCAAGCAAACTTGAGTGTTGCATAGCATATATTTTTATATAGACGATTTACAAGGATATTAATATATTGCACTTGTTGTAGGCCTATCTTGTGTTTTTTCTTTTCTTCTTCTATGTTAAAGAATTAGTTTTATATGTTTGATATTTTTTTTTGCCTATGTTTGTACCCATCCGTTTTTAACCTTAATATTATTATTGTAACTAAAAATAATCTTCTACTTGTCAGAGAGTTTTAATCACAATTTTCACTTTATGTTTCATAGTTGTTTATTGTCATTTACATGATTGCTATTAACATATCAGAATATGAAATTTTTCCCAGTGCAGCTTCAAACCTGGTTTTCTTATATTTTCAGGTTACTCATGCTGCAGAAAATAGTCTTTTTGATCGCTTGGATGCTGACGAAGAAAGAGATGAGAGGTTAGTGGCAGACAGTGATGCAAAAGATAGACTAGAAGACAATGATAGTGCAAATTCTGATGGCAATGAGAAATTTGTAGCAGACAAAAGTGACAATGTTACGGACAGAAGTGATGGAGATGACAATTTGCAATAATGGTAAAGAGTTGAGTAAAGAGTTTATCCCTATAACTATTAAAGGCAAATCATCTCAGGTACAATTGGTAGCCCTCAGGCTTTGTTGTTTAACAATTAATGTACCTTTTTATTTTTGTATAAGTCACATGAATTGCCTTGTTGTGGACAAGAAATGAACCACAATGCAGTAGTATGGTGAGGGTGTCTGATGCCCGGTGCAAAGAGTAAAACTGGCGCCCTTTTTATTGATATGGCAGAAAAGTACACCAAACAAAATTCCAGCAGCTTTGAAAACTCTTGTTTGGGTAATTTCTGCTGAAATTTGCTTAAACGTTCTATATACACGCAACCTTTTTGTTTTTTGTATTAAATTTGCTGATTTTAGCTGAAAATAATGACATTTTAGAGGCACACAAAAATTTGGACACAATTTGCTTATTTCAGTATTATTCCCCCTCTTGCTACTGCCATAAACCTTTTCAAAATCCACTCGGAAATCTCCGGAACATCGATCACATGGCCGTTTTATCAACCAATCACGTGTGAGCTCATTAGCATATATGATTTTGTAAACAAAACTTTTCCGAAAATTGTGTCGCATTTTCAGTTCAATAAAAGTGAAAAATAATTATATTCAGACACATACATGGTTAGAGGCATCAATTCTGAACAACTTTTGGCCGGGGGCACCATATATGCTCACTCACAGAAAGTGTGAAATTTGCATTTGAAATCGTCTGATTAAGCTTACAATTGCCAGTCACTCGGAGCGCACCACACTGAAACTTCAGTAAAAGTGACTCAGTAGTGCTAACCTTACTTACAAGTTCGAATTCGTACGCAACCAGTTAACGAGAACGCGAACTCTGACTATTGTGTTGAAGAGTCACTTTTTCAGTCGGCAATTGCCGGAAAGTGTAAAATCAGGTTCGGAAATTCTCGGAAAATTGTTTTTTGAAAAGGTCTATTGCATAACACATTGGTCAAGTTATTTTATATGCAGTGATGACTGGACCCCCTTAACACTTAGAACCCTTTAACAGGCAAGTTTTAACTTCATATAAAATAAAAAGTACACCAGATATTTATTATCAGCATGTAAAACCACTTCTACAAATGTATACTTTTATGTTGATTTTATAAGTTGCTTGAATTAGAGAGTATAAATTGTTTCTGAAATTATGGTTGGTATTTCAACTTATCATTTTGTTTAAAGTAGTTTGCTTTGTTACTCAGCAATTTTAAATAACACTATATATAAAAGTACACACTTGTAGAGTGAAAGGATGGTAGTGTTTTTGATGAAAATATTGTGTTGGCCAAAAAAAGTGTGTTTATAACACACATTTTCTTGAAAACCTATTGTGTTGGTAAAATTGTGAACTTGTAGGATAAAATTCTGAAAATGTGGATTTTTACTTATTTTTTTTTAAATTAAAAATGTGTTTTTAACACTAACATTTTCTTGAAAGCATCTTGCCTTGGTAAAATTGTGAAGTCTTTTAATTTTTTAGGATCTAAACAAATGTGTTAATTACACAAAAAGGTAAATAATTGATATTTATGGTAAAAATTGTCTTATTTTTTGTAATGTTAAAAAAAGAATTCAAAACCCAAATTATAAAACAAACTCTAGACATATGATTGTAGATCCTAAAAAGAAACATTGTTCAAAAGACTTTTCAGAAATGTTTGGCCAAAATCATACACTTGGTGTTAAAGATTAATGTCACCATTCTATTTAACATGCAAAATCGCTTCTAGAAATGTTAACTTTAATGTTTTAATTTTTTTTAATGATTGACAAACAGCAAATCCTATTCAAAAGTGGTAGTGTAAAATTTTATTATTGAAGACAATCAGTATCGATTATGTATTATACATTAGTTCAGGATTTGCAGATTTTCTTACTTGATAGTTGACAATAGGATTGAGTAGTGCAGAATATGTTATACAAGATCAAAGTGCAGGGTAGCTAGCCACAGTACAGATAAACTTGTTGCATGATAACTTGGTTTTCAAGCGTGTGTCACATTGTACTTTCCAAATGAGCACCTTGATTTGTCCGTTAGATTCTTTCAGAGATCCCGCATTTCAGATATCTATAAAAATAAGCTGTTTTATATCTCAAGTTTAAAAATCAGATATTCTCAAACCTGTATTCCTGCAATTTATTTATTTCTGCTAGTTTTAAACCAAATGTATTCTTATTTTTTAAGCCAAATTCAGCGGTTTCTAAGAACCTTGTATTTTACAAAAAGGCATAGATTCTACCACATAAACTACAGCTGTTACTTTTTTGAGGGGAAGCACCTAGAGAACATTTGCCTCAGCTGATTGGTAAATTAATCCAGGTTCACCAAATGCAAAAATATGGACCTGTAGTAATTTTCTGTCCGTTTGCATTCTAGAATCTTTAATCTTTGGGTACTGGATTAAATTGAGGACTCATGTGGTCTTCTGGAAAGTGCAGGACTCCAAATCAGTAGGTCATGGGTTACTATTAATTTATAATGTGTGAGAAAAAAAAAATTGGGATATATTTATGAAGCTTGTATTACCAAAAACTAATTTTAATGAGACAATATTCCAAGGAAACAAGATGAACAATTGCATTTATTGCACTATTGTTAAGTATAGACTCTTTGAAAATATGTAAATGTAGTAAATATTGCAGTCTTCTTGTCATTAAGAAAGAGGTAATATCTGTACTTGCTTTAATGAACTGCTTAATATTTATATTGCAGAAGTTGCTATTTTTATACTTAAATTGTATTTGAACTGAAATTGAAAATTTGTAGTGTAACTGCAAAGTGTACTAAAATATCTGAAATTTAAAATGTGTAGTATAACTACAAACTGCCTAATACTAATATATCAGGTACAACAAACAGAGAAACATTGAGTTGCAGGTATAATACTTGTCACTATTTGCCTGTTCCCTACTCAATGTTTATGTAACACAGACCATTATTCGACCAAACATTAAAACAGGGGAGGGGTGAGTGATTGTTTCCTTCAACTGATTTGTATGTGACGTGTTATATTAATTGTGCCTGGATTAATAGAAATGGATCCTTAAGTTTCAGCATCTGTCAGCTCCGATTGAAACTTTTTTAAGAACATGTACTTGTAATACTTAAAACGTACAGTACTTAATTTTGTTAAGTGTAAAAAAAGTGCTAAACATGTACTTTCCAGTCTTGTTTATGCAATTGTCTGTCATTACAGAACTTTAAAGTGACTGTGCATTACAATTTGCAAAGTAAGACTTTGTGTCCAAAGACAGACATTTGCTCGAGAGACATTCCTTGTAATATTTGCTCCAACTTTATCTCTGAAATGGAGAGAAAATATTGCTGACACTGTTCGAATATTCATCAAGTCGATGTTAGCATTTCAAGTATTGTAAGTATCATTTGCTTTCAATTTAAATAAAAAGTCAGAACGAATGTCTCTCTGGCGAGTGAATGTCTTTGAATGTAAAGCCCAAAGTAGTTTTTAAGAATGGAGAGAGAAATGATGTAGCAAAACAAATTGTACTGTATTATTTTACATAGCTTTTAAAAACTCATTGTATTTGCTTAAACAACTCATTTATGAAAAAACATGCAAACTGATTATTTTAATTAAAGGAAGATGGACTGTGGTATTTTAAAGCTTGTTTTAGTGTCCCTAATACACACATATGACCTGTTCCTTTGAAATACTGTTAAAATCATGAACACAAAAATCAAAATGTATTTTAAAATTCTTGGTAAAAATCCTGAAATGTAAAGCTTTTAATTGACTATCAATTGTTGAAAAATAAAGACCTGAATGTATTAGCAATAAAAAATTAATATTCTGTAGCACAATCCCCATGGTTTATAGAAAATAGTGATGCTAATGATGGACAAGTGAAGTATTCCATGAAATTTATTGCATACCCAAATGTGATGATGACTTAAGTCCAGATACATGTTTTTATTTTGTTTTTGTTGTTGGTGGTGGTGTTGTTATTGTTCATATTTGCTCCCATGTTTAAATTATGTCATTTTGCTCAAAGAGTAAATTCAATAAAAATGAAATGGGAATGTATTTTTTTAAATTGTATGTACTTTTCCTCGCATGTGATTATTTTAATACTCTGGTTATGGGATAATTGTTACAATCAAATATTGTGTGCTATATTAATACTAATTGATTCTTGTGTATAATCGATAAATCAACATAAACCCAATTCAATATAGACACAAAGTGTTCCAACTTGGGTTTAATAGTCTTTCATTTAGCAAGTCATTGTTTCATTTATATATAATATGTATAACTTATTTTAGAAAGGAAGGACTTAAGTCATTGTTACATTATGGTATTCAATTGTTATATTTATTCTAAATCAGAATTATAGCTTTGTGTTTGAAAGTACACTCTTTTGGTGGGAAAATGAGTATAGGTAAAATTCCATATAAGTACAAGAAAAATCATGTTTATAGAGTTCTGAAATTTAATCAAATATTGTATCGAACTCTGGATGAGTACTTTATACTTTTATCAAAGTAAATTCAGTCTCTGTAAATATCAATATATATATATATATATATATAATATGCAATTATGGTGTATAAGATGATTTGTATGGTTATAAGGAAGGTAATTTGTAGAAATAACAGACTGCAGCTGTACTTTGAATCCCTGTTTATAAGTAGACCAATTTTTTCCATTCCATAGAAAGTGAATCTTTTCTTTCCTTGTTTTTGATGACCAACTATAGTGATGGTCATTATATTGTTTGTCACTCATGAAGGAGGCTGATTTATTGTACAATTTATGTTGTTTGTAAAAATTATGTAGAAACATTTTGGCCACTTGGTTCAAAATCTGAATTTGATAGTGATAACTGATATGATGGAGCTGGGATCATGGATTGTCAATTGTAAGTTAAATCAAAACTAGTAATAACTTGCTAAATTGCAAGTTATTACTCATTTGGGGTAATTACAGAAAATACTAGTTTTGATTACTTATGTTCATATGTGAATAGACTATATGCCTTTTGTATTGTTCCATTCACCAACTGTAAGTTTACTGGATGTTGAACTGCATGATGACTTACAATATGAATGAGTTTAAAGTCAATCTGCAGAATAAGCCAAGGGACGGCTTCAAAACTTATCTGACATTTTGTCTGCTGGTTTAGTTTTGAAGCTGTCCCTAACTGAAAACTGGGTCCAAAAAAATTCAAATACTCGAGCTGATGTATTGTCTGTGCATATGGGTAATTCCAAATTTAAATCACCTGACAAAGCTCATGCTTGACGATTGTCTTGAATGGTCAATTTTCCCGGTGACAAGAACTTGTGGCAATCAGCTCCAACTGCGTGAATTATAGTGGGTTACGTACGACGCAGAGTACTACTTGACAACACGTGTTGATGAGTAAAATCCCAGCGAAACAGGGAGCTAATTTCAGAAGAGGGTATTATATTATAGTTTATATACCACATGCAAATATTTTTGTCATTTGATTGGTTTACACTGCATTAGACTGTTAAATTATTTGGTATTTTTCATATTTGACATCATGGCAGAGCATTTTTGATAATAAAAACCATAATATTGCCCTGGCGTGAGAACATCGCCCCCGGACATCGCCTTGCAATATCGCTCATTCCGAAAAATCGGGTGCCAATAGCATGTTTTACGTTCTTTTGTCCACAAAAACCTTCCAGTGCCTTTATCTCTTCCAATACTGCAATTTTTGGGTAGGGCTTGTCAAAATCTACTTGGTCATATATGGTTTGTCATACTTTTAATGCCATTATGACTCTGATTTATGCCTTCAAAGTAGCGAAAAACGTGAAAAATAGCTAAAAATGAGTTTCCATCGCAAAAGTGTTACTTTTTGACATGCTCATTTTCTTTTAGTATATAATACTTTTTCAAGCCTATTATAATTTTTAAACAGATAAACGATCAGCATTTTGTATCTGAACAATGATTTCCAAATTTGATGACATCTTTCCATAATTCAAAAACGAAATTCATTTTCCACCAACATCGTGTGAGCTACGTTACTTAAGTTTGGCATACCATTATTTGATGGGGAAAAACAGCAATTCCAACAAAATTTAAGTATGCTGACAGCAAACATTCCAGTGAATTTGAAAACCATAATAGAAAATGTCAAATTTATTCATGTTTGATGAAAGAAAGTGTTGAACATGAAAATTTGAACCGACCATGTTAAGAAATGTGAGCTACGTAACCATATATCTCAGTAACCATAGGCATTGCAGCAATTCCATTTTAGTATGTGATAGAGATATACACTACTACTTCGTTTATATTAGAATTTACTAAGTAAATGGTCTAATGTATGTTTTGTGCATTAAAACATGCAAAAACAGTGAGCTACGTTACTACTGACCTCTACAGAACTTATAACTACCGTTTCATGACTTTTCTATGCACTAACAGTGCATATGAAGGATACACTTGCCTACAAATGCAAAAAATTGGCGAGTATCAATACTTAAAAATTGAGCAGGTAACGTAGCTCACCCATTGCCCACCATGTAAAAATGGGTAAGTCTTTGTAACAGAAAAAATATAGAAGTGGTGTTGACAAATCACTTGGATTCAATGTCCATGACCAGTTTACTAATTAATAAAAAACGCTTAAAAGAAAAATATTTGAGAAACTTTATTTTTTCATTTTTTTCAACTGCATTGGCACCCGATTTTTCGGAATGAGCGATATCTTTTTTTTTTTTTTTTTTTTTCATATCTTACACGGCCGAGCTGGTTTGTGTTCTTACTGTGTTCAGATTTCATGAAATGAAGTTGGCCAGATAGGTGGAGTTTAGATGCATGTATTTTAGATAGTATACACACTGTGGCTCTAGAATCAAATACTAGAAGTCAGACATTCACATACTGGTTGAATTTGGCTAGGCTAGGGCTAGGCTAAGCATATGCGCATTTAAGCTCGGTATACATAAAATTAATTTTTATCAAGTGAGTTTACACTCAGTACATGCTCAAGTTTAACTTTTATCAAGTAATCAAATGACAAGAATATTTTCATGCAGTGTTTAAAACAAATATTTACTGCTCTGTATCCGAGCAATGTTAAAAATATCTTCTGTGGACAGGAGGTCTACTATATTGCCCTCCACCCTCAGCAACAGAAACCTCATGGTCTCTAGTCCTTTGGGTAGATATTTTGCATCATTGCCCTCATGAGCAGTAATAAGTATTTGTATAAAATGAGTTGTATTATAGTATGTATTTATTGTATTATAGAGAAATTATCTATACAGTACTAAAAGCTAGGTATTATTAACAATAGTATACAAATATTGGCTGCTCATGAAAGCAATAGTAAGAACTAATGTCCCAAAGTGATCTTGGACTATACTATTTAGTAGAATAGTCTCAAGATCACTGGAAATAGTTTTTACTATTACCATAATGAAAGAGTAGTCAATAATTGTTTTATATACTGATTTGTTTTAAGAGGGCAATAATATACAAAATTGGCTGCTCCAGAGACCGAAGGTCGACGGAAATAGTATGATAGTCTCAATATCTTATGGTAGTCTCAATATCATTGAGGGGAAATAGTTTTTACAACTATTACCAGAATGAAAAAGCAGTCAATATTGGTTGTATATACCGCTTTTTTTTTTTTTTGAGACAGCAATAGTAACAAACTATTGACCAGCTCAAATCAAGTCAGTATATAATAAATTCTATTGAAAAACAACAACTTTGATTGACAGGCTGCTTTAGTGAATTACGATTTTCAATAGTGACACCTTGTATGAGGTAATTTGCTACAGATTTGAATTAACCCAGTTTTGCATTTCTACTAGAAAGTTTAATTCTTATTATTTGAACTGATAGTATATGCCGATGCAATGCAAAACTTTGATATGTGTCAGGTATTATTTGTACCTGCAATGTACTATTAAAATATAAAACACTATTTTAAATTATCTCTTCTCCTTCTTGTCTTATTTCTACTACTTCCCCATATTCTGAGCATTCTTATCGATGATGAATGGTAAATCTGGGAGAGGGGGACACATAATGGTGCGCAGGATGGGGGAAAGTACCCGCTACAACAAAATTAGATAACTGTGGACAATAAAGGGGGGACGGGTTGGCGCAGCGTTTCTGCCCTCGCCTTTCACCGCTGCGGCCCGGGTTCAATTCCCGTTCAGACCTAGGTTGTACGTGAATTTAGTTTGTCAATCCATACTCGTCCTCTCAGGTTTTCTCTGAGCACTTCGATTTCCTCCTGCATCTAAAATCGAAAATTCTTTCCAATATTCTGTCTTTCACACCACGGAGGCGTCCCTTGAATTTAAAGCACTTGCACTATTGGAATTAGCCTGGCTTTCAGCCGAATGTTATAAATAAATAAATAAA
>JXSR01S074629.1:14550-28367 GCA_000969725.1 Ophiothrix spiculata | reverse complement strand
TCCTTAAAGGATCAAAAGTGATCCTTAAAGGATCAAAATAAAATGATCCCGAAAACTACTCGTATATTTGATCCCGGCCTTCTAAGAGTGTAGTTTTACGCTTTACTCCGTTATGGTTTATGAAAGGCGGACTACCATTTCAGGGGGACTAATATTCCTTTCACACCGGGTCCTCCGGTCTTCCTTTTGTATTTAAAACTGAATAAAGGAAAGATCTTGAAACCAATGAAAATTAGCTTCACTTGAGGCTTTATTGGGTTAACCTTGGATGTCAGCCTAAAGAATTCTTTCTTTTCTTTCTGTTTTTAGCTACAATAACAAAAAAAAAGTTTTTTCAGGAAAAAAAATGTTGGTGTGTAACCTTCTAAGGTTAAACGGATAGTCAGAAAGTACGAAAAGCCAGGGGATACTCAGTGGAAAGATACGGACGCTCGGCCAAGAACGGTTGCCTTTTTGTCAAAGGCACTCAAAAAATAGTTAACATACGATGGGGTATCAAAAAGTTTTAAAGATCACCCAAAAGGAAAAGAGCTATGTCCATGAACTTTTGTCAGGATGGACACTCGTCCTTGCATACATTCATGCATTATGGATCAAAAATGATATAAATGACATTTACACTTTCTAAACAGGTTTCGATAGATGTCAACAGAGTCCCTCCGCTAACCAGGTAAACCGTATGTAGAAATTAACGAAGAAACAAGGCGTGATTAAATCCCTGCATTTGAAGGGAAACAGCCATTAATTCTATAATGACACGTTAAAAATTTAGAAGTTTGATACCATAGTATAAGCTAGTATAGGTTAGGACCTCCTATTTCCATTGATACCAAAATCCTAGAAATTGGTCAATAAATGACGTCATAATGACGTAATAAAGCATGACCGACCTGAAAAGGCTGATTTTTAGCTAAATACAATGTGGATTTTTTGGGTAAAAGAGGGTCGACCTCTACAGAGTCGGTCTGTGGACAGTCAGTTTTAAATGAAAGAAATGTGTCACTTTGCACAGTGGCTATGGAAAGATGACTTAAGGGTCATATAATAAAGTTATGTTCTTGACTATATTTCTTCTCGGTGATCTTTAAAACTTTTTGATGCCCCCTCGTATCGGCTCTATTTTTCAAAAATGCCAATTTTGTGTCAAAATTTCCCTTGGCTTACCTATTGGTCACCAAAATGTGCTTTTAACCCTCGTCTTCCTAAGCCTTTTTCTGTAACACGTCTTCCTGAGGTGGGGGTTCCCCCCCCTCCCCGTGATAGGGTAGGGTCTCCTCTTTCCATTGATACCAAGATCATGAAAATCGGTTGAGGCGTTACGTAATTATGACGTCACAAAATATTTCTTTACCGAAGAAACTTTTGGCAAAAATGGCCACTTTTTAAAAAAAAATCGCTATAAAAGTTCTAAACAGTGCTTACAGAAATCTCCGGCCGCGCGTCCGTACCCAACCAAAATCTGAGTACCCACCGGAAGAAAAGGTTTCATTTTATAGTCCATAAAGAAACTTAAAAATGCAGTTTGTTTCATTTTAATCCTATGATGTTAATCAGTAAGAAATTACACCATTACATATTTTTGACTATCCGGTTAAGCCAATAACTTTACCTGTAAAGATTGTAAGTGTTTGTTTTCTGTGACACAAAATAACTTAATTATTATTTATTTACCAGGTTAATTCTATATGCCCTGGTAAGATTTTAGATATTACTTATTGAAAGATAAAAAAATGAGATCAACTCTCTGCGGATTTAAGGCAAATATGTGTTTGGGGTGAGAGAGATCATCGGGCCGCATGTTGTCATTCACAACTGGATCAAGCGGCCCAGCTTGATTCAGTTTGCAGCTGCTGGAGTCTTTCTCTCGGACTGTGAATGTAGTTTAACCAATGGTTCAAAACTTGTACACAATACGTCGGTTACAAGAAAAAAATAAGGCAACCTACCTACCTGATTAAATAGGCTTAAAAGTTCATCCAGTCGTTGGTTGTAGGCCGGTTTGTAGGCAGAACTTAATTTTGAAGATGACGCTGTGTCTTCAGATGGCGCTGAATATTTGCCGTGATCGTTCGCTGCAGTTGCAAAAGGTTCAGTTGACGTTGAAAATAATAGTTGTTTCAAATGTCGTTGAAAATGTCAAAGGTTATTGTTTCAGATAACGTTGTGTCTGGTGTAGTTGTTTCAAGAGCACGTATTAACAGCTGAAACAACTATTGATTCCTGAAACAAATGATCCTGGGACATTTTCAACGACTATGTACAATTATCTTAGCTGACGCCTTATAGGTGTCAATTACTTCAGATGACTCTCCATGTTGGCAGCGAGTGCCTATTACATGATTCAAGTAATTAAGATGTAATATATAAGTGTCATACATATTTACATTATCGTGAATATCATAAATACATATAAAATATTTTTCGAAATCGTGGAGTGTTAATATTGAGTGCCTAAAATATTTCAATCAATTTTGTTTCTTCTATGATTTCTAATCTAATTTAATTTTCAACAGCTGCCGTCAATCAATCTAATACCCGGTCTAATACACAAAAGAAGACATCAGGACCTTCCCATAATGCCTCACTTCCAATGGTTTTTCAATGGATTTTTTTGTATGGGATGTGATGAGAGGGTTTAGGGATGAAACATAGCATAATTAGCAGACCTCGACCTTAATTTGCATTTCCGATATGTTTCATTCCTAAACCCTCTCATCACATCCCATACAAAAAATCCATTGAAAAACCATTGGAAGCGAGGCATTATGGGAAGGTCCTGATGTCTTCTTTTCTAATACACCATTCTACGACCATGGTGCGTATCCTGCAAAATCTGGCTGACAAACCGAGTTTGTTAAAGTGGACGGTTTTTTTAGTAGCAGTACATCAGCAATTCCACGGACTGATTTCTGCACCCCTTCTGCTCGTTTGCTGGATCGCACATGCTATAGTAACTAGCCCATACGAAACGAACCTACAGACTGACCGGCAGACAGGTAAAATTTATAAGACAAATACATCTAATACCGCTTTCCGAACCTTTACATTTAACATACATGCTTGGACATACCAGATTCAGGTACAAAGTAAATACTGCTAAATTCGTTACAGGAAATGCCATCCGCATAATTGGTAGTTGGTTTTGAATCGCAATCGTCATAAGTTCCGGTGGTTTGTAGTGTGACATTACCAGTGGGGATTGATTTTAAGCCATCATCAAGAATATACAACATATCTCCCATCATAGTAATACCATGTGTACGTGTAGGCTTCAATAAGTTCCTATTACATTCGCATTGCTTGTTGTTTGATATATTGTAAATAAGAATATCCCCCTTTTCCTCGGAAATAAACAAAAGCTTCCCTGTAAATAGAATGTCCAAAAAATGATGATTTTTTTGACATAATCTTATAGGAGACTTATTGATTCCTTAACAAAGGTCAAACAATGTGGTCATTGCACCCCCTAAGGCCTCGTATCTATAGGCTATTCCATTGTACTTACTGGAGTATGCCCTTCCTACTAATGTTTCCAATTGTAACGCACCACACACACAATTAACGTTCATGCGCTTAGTATATGTGTACCGCCGCGGCAAAAGGGTCCAGTTGTCGGCTCGTACATGTTGCTCCTTGTAGCAAATCTAACGTATGGTATTTGTATACATCAGATATGGTACAATGAGCAACATGTAGGAGTCGACAACTGGACCCTTTTGCCGCGGCGGTACACATATGTTATCACACGAGGAGACCGAGGACTCCGAGTGTGATAACTTACTTAAAAGCTCTTATACATATCAGTGATCTTGTGTACGGTAGATGTTTCCTTTGACCTGCAACACAAACAATGGACTTGTCCATTCTGGATGCTCACAGGTCAAACGAAACATCTGTCGTACAGAGGCCCATTAATGACGACTAAGCAGAACGATGTTTATGGTCTGTGTGGCGCGGTACAGTTGGAAACAATGGGAGGGCACACTCCACAAGGGATACGTGGCTACAGCCTGACCCCGAGTGATATTGATTGTTATTTATTGCAGTTTTATGTTGCTAAATGTCAAACAATGCATTCTTAATATTTGACATTTAACCTATAAACTTTGCTTACCATTGGAATGGAATCAGAGGTATATAATTCTTAATCAACCTATGAATGTAGAATAAATTTGTCAGCTTTGTTGGACAGATACTTTGAAACTATCTCTCTATGATATACTCACTGTGTGAATCAATTGCAATTCTCGTATGTGTGATCTCACTCCTTTGGATAATGACCGTCTTATCGGTACCATCTTGCATCACACTTATTACCTGTCCTCTTTGATTAGACGTCACATATACTTTTCTGCAAGAATTTTTCAAAAGTTTTATTAGGAACTTTGAAAAAATAAACTTTTGTCTATTACAATGGATAACCACTTTTTTTCTCTGACACATTAAAACCTAACATCCATATAATTTACATGTATTAAGGGAGGTTGAAACCTCACAATCCGTAAAATTTGTTTTTATCATAACTTGAAAACCAAAAAAGTACATTAATGTAAACATAACTACATAAATGTATAAATTTTTAAAGGAATTTTTTCAAGAAATCCGTTTGTAGCATCAAATTCAAATTTTAAGAACTCGCTTTTTAGAAACTCACCAAAAACGATTTATTTTGCCAGAATTTCTTGAAGAAGCCTAGAAAAAGTATTATTTGGCAAAAATCTTCCTCAATAGGTAAAAATCATCTAAATCGATAGTTCTAGGGAATATTTTCTCAAAATGTTGATTAACTTCTTAGCTTTCACAAATATGGCCAAAAAGTGCCCAAAAATGCCCAAAAATCATGATTTTTTTCAAAAAAAAAATTATTTGGCCTATTCGGACCAAAAATTTCAAAACTAGGGGATTTAACAAAAAAATGAGAAAACATTCCCTAGAAATATCGATATAGATGACTTATTTGTGAACATTTTAGCCGGGGTAATATTTTTCCTAGGCTTGTTCAAACGTTTTTGGCAAAATAACTCGTTTTTGGTGGGTTACTAAAAAGCGAGTTCTTAAATCAAGAATATGATGCTATAAATAGATTGCTTGGGAAAGTTCCTTTCTAAAAATGTATACTTTTATATACAAGTAGTTTACATCATTAGTTTTCAAGTTATGATTTTTTTCTTCAGAAATTGCAAGGCTCCGACCTCCCTTAAATGGTCGCAAGCATGTGTTGCCCAACGTTGGATCAAATATCAAAGGTCTCAAAAGTTGGGCAAACGTAAAGTTGGTATAAAACGTTTAACATATATAATAATATGTAAATTTGTTCAGAATTGTTTGTGCAGAATCATTTGTTATCAAACCAGGTACACACAAGGCCATTGATATCCCTCGTCCAGATGCTGAATTCAGAACAGGCTTTGATGAAAATGTATGATCAATTTGAATAGTTCTCGTACACAATTGGGCAATGTTTTCACCAACAGTAGGCCTAAGTCTTTTGACCAACATCAAAAATGACCAACAAATAGTGAATTTGCAGTGTATAAGTTAACTCCGGGAGTTAACTGATTATTAGATCTGCCTCTGTTAAGGCCAAACCTCTTTTTTATCACATCTTGCACACAATAACATTGTTTCACTGTAGAACACACTGAATAACAAATTTTATTAGTCTAACATAAAATGCTGATATTTTTGCGCGCTTTGCGTGCACTGTTCAAAACCTCATCAATCGCTACATTCATAATGTGTGCCCAAGAAATAGGAACAGTGAATGACCCATTATTAGGGAGGAAAGGCAATATTTTACTATAACATATACATAGAATGCTTCCTTTCCCCTTTTTTCTAATAAAGTCACATTGAATATCCTGATCTCGGCGGCAGACTCATTTCCACTGGAACAATGGCGAAACACTCTCTAAATAAACAGGAAAATTTACATCTTAAAGACTAATTTATAATCTTTAATTAATAGACTCAAATAGACAGTATTTATTAAACAATCCCTACGGATTCGAAATAAATCATTCATAGTTAATAGTGTTTAAATGTTTCTAATATACAAAGGATTAAAAAAAAAGAACGAATCTTTAAGATTAATAGCAATTTTAAGCTAACTCAGCTGATTTCGAATGTATATTTCAGTCGTTCTGTCAGTTAGTTTATGGTACCACCAGTCAAAAGTTGTTAGGAATTAATGCAACCTCTCATTTGTGGGTTTGGAACGTGACTCTGGATATAAATATTTTTTACTTTATCGCACCAAAAATGCGAGAAAATTTTCGCTCGCAAGCCGGAAAATTCTGTTTTACAAACCGTGTATATTAATGAGCTCGGAAATGTCAAGTTGCGACGATGTCGAAATCACATGCACGTTGTACAATACAATCGACTTGATTGGTCAATTGCCGATACTAGTTTTCACTTTCTTTTATTTAATCCTTTGAAAGATTAACAATTTAATCATTGTTTTAACATTGAACACGATAGAAATAATCTGTAAAGACTAAAATTTAATCTTTGACAATTACTTTTGATTTTATATCGAGTTTAGACTTAAAATTTAAATTCCATGAATTAATAGTGCAGTCCAAATCATGTACCATATTTGGAATTTTATAACAATTGAGTCTCGCACTATTCCGTGTCCATGGACCCCAAAGCCCTGGTTACGCCACTGAAAATAATTGTAAATGTAATGAGACTTTGCACAAACATACATTTTTGATGACATGTGAAATTTAATGCTGAACAATATCCGTTATAATTCGTTTTCTGCTTGCCAAAATTAAACATTATTATTAAGGATATACAGTTATATACCCCGGGATACACTAACAGCCAAAAGACAGCCCATGTAACTATACGGGAGTCAAGCAAAAAAGTAGATACTGGCGCTATTTAAATAGAGTCCACAGGGAGTATAGCCATTTTGATATCCCTATTAGAGTCAAATAATACAGTTAAGACTTATAGTCGAAGTAAATTACTCTAAGATTTTAGCGAGCCAACATTCTAAGAAAAATGCTCTGCATAGTCTTGTTTACTAGTATTTCATTTTTGGTATAAGTTTAAACTTCAAATATGCAAAAGGCAGGTAAATTCTTTAATGCAAGGATTCTAACATGTTTAATGCAAATTCAACAGATCATACCTTTCGCTTGGATCAACTGCTATACCGAAAGACTTTGTATTTTGGAGAATTGCTGTTTTATTAGCCCCGGTAATATCTGATCGGTAAACGTTCTTGTCTCTGGTGTCTGTCCAAAAAAGAGCGTCTTCAAGCGTGGCTATTGCAATAGGTCCTGATAAAAACAAAGATAAGGGTAAAATTATAAAATTATACACATCACACTCACTCCCGCATTCACCCCTCCACACACTGTGGGTGGCAGGATGCGGATGTGTGAGGTATGAGTGTGGGAGTGTAGTGGTCACACCAGCAGCAGTTCTCCAGGATCTACCAGCAGCTTCAGAGCCACCAGAAAGAGAAATGCTTTTAAGATACTCCCTAACAGTAAAGTACTCTACTAATACAACTTACTTCTTTCTAACTACTCCAGCGTGATCGCTGTACTGGCCTTGCGGTTAGCGTATCTAGGGGGAGATTGTAAAGTACTAAGATACTTACCATACTCATCATACTAATCAACTAGGCCCTAATTATACTAATCAACCAAACTTAACAAATTATCCCAGTTCCTGTTCTTATGGACAGACCAATAGAGGGTTGCACGACGCGATACGCACCATACACGCATACCGTTTTGACGCCATCTTGGTGGAGCGCGGAATAGTTTGTGATGTAAACAAGACATTCAAATAATGACTGGAAAATTAAAAGGCTATTAAACTAAATAATAGTATATTCTTGTCATCATTAGTTGTGATCTGGTGTCTTGATACTGCGAAAAGATTGTAATGTGACGATACGATAAGCCACGCTACGACGCTACGAGGTCTGCTTTTACAGCGACCAACAAGTTTCCCCAGTTCCTGTTCTTTTGGACCGATACGATTCGCAACGACACGATACGCTACGCTTTTAAGCGACCAACAAGTCAACCCAGTTCCCTGTTCTTATGGACAGATATTAGCAACCCAGGGGTCAAGCTTTTTTGCAGTGACCCAGCTCCAGTTGGAGCGAACCTAAAGTAGAAGAAGAAGAAGGTAAAATTATGATAATCTGGTATCTACATGGGGGTTTCCAGTCACCCTCCCCCAGGACTCTACCAAACCAACCATTTTAGCTTCGCTTGATTTCCCTTTAACATTCCAGATGTTAACAAAAAAATAATTTCTTGATGCACTCGCGATATTCAAGATGGCCGCAAAAAAATGTCAAAAAAAGTCAAAAAATTTCATAGGGAAACTACTTCTGGAGCTATAGGAAACACATTTGACTTAAAATAAGATATGCATGTTCCAAATTCAAAATGGCCGCCAAATGGCTGCCACAATAGCATATTTTAACTAAAATTGACAAAAATATACTTTCAAATACCAATTATCATAAATAATCAGCAGCAGTAAATGACATTTAGGGCTATAACAAGATCATTCGTCCCCTTATATAATGTTAACATGTTTAAAATTTTAAATGGCACCAATACCGAGATCCCAAATGTTCAAAATAATTGATGGAAAGTGGTTTTGAGAGTTACAACAGATATATTTGTCCCCAAATTAGAGTGTTTATACATGTTTTAGAATCCAAAATGGTGCCCGTAATGGGGTCCAAAAATGTAAAGCAAAATTTAAAAAGCATCAAAAACATGCTCGGGGAGCCAGACCCTCAAAGGATGCCTATAAATCTTTTACCGCTGACCCTATCGTATACACGAACTATTAAGACTTTTTGATAGAAACATATATCTTGTAACAAAAAGGAGGCCTGCTAAATTTTGGGTCTTGCGAAAAAAATCAAAATGGCGTCATGTTTAACTGCAGATATGAGTAGTCTGCAATATTTCAATACATATTTGGCAAGTTGACGCTGTATTTTGGTATCGTCAATCCATATTATCTGCTAATCATTTGGGTTTACCTGTTTTTTAGAATGCATTTGTAATTGTTATTAATATTTTATTTGACCAACAAATCCACAAAATGGTGAAAATACGTTTTTTTAGGCGTTATATTAATTTGACGGGCAGGCGTCACGAATCACTAGTCGAATATTGGGCAGATTAGGTAGTCTAGGGAAAAATCGAGGAGCTTCCAGGGCAGTGTAACTTCGTACGAACAGTCCGTCTAGTTGAATCACGGACAGCGAGGTATAAGCGTAAGCCCGGAGGTAAGCGAGCAGCGAGGGCGTCGCTCGCTGCGGACTGTTCGTACGAAGTATTGTGACCATAGTCAGAGAAACAAATTCTGATAATCAATGAAGTATACAAAATTGGTAAAAAGACCAAAAACAAATGTGGATACAACTTTCTTGTTTTCACATTTATAGGCCTATATGTGTGTGCGTTTAGAGAAAAAGTGCAATCTTACGTACTCCTCAGTCCAGATAAAAGAGTTTCCTTGCCAGTCCAATGCAAGTTGATTCGAATAATTTCACCACAATCGTAAACAGTGTTTCTAGTTTCAAATTTTAAAAAAATCTTGTTTCTACACCTGGGATGGGTATAACAAATTATATTTGATGAAATTGTTTCACTTTTATCTGCAGGAGCTTTGTTTGATATATTATCTGGTAAATCCATCTGGTACCAAATTTGGTACAAAATTAGGATTTAGAAAACACAGGATAGACACACCACCATCACAGAATGATATATTGTAAATTAATTATGTAGGGGACGGTGGGGCGAGTTGGCCCTCGGGGCGAGTTGGCCCACCACGTGTTTCTGCTCACGTGACCTAGGGAAAATTATTGTCACTGGTGATTTTTTGGTCATATATAATGCATCAAATTTACCATTAAATTTACAAAACCCAACTCATCTCTTTGTGTGAGTTATCAGTTAAACAAGTTTTTGAGTTACCTATACTTTTTTAGCAAACGTAATTTTGTACTAGTGTCAAGATATTACTTCGCTGGTTCAAGTTATCATTATTGATTACAAGGTATGGTACAACATGTCATGGGATCAAATCCCCTTTATCCTTTGTTTTGTTGGTATACAACGAGGTTATGTCAAAACTGGGACTACGTGGCGAGTTGGCCCCCTACTACACGGGATGAGTTGGGCCTGTGGCGAACTTACCCAAGATGGAGTGCTAACTTACTCGGACTCTTTCACAATGACATTTATGACGTTTTAACACGATTTCAAATCTAAACAGGAATATACGTATAAAAAGACGCATGGTGTCTTTAATGAAACTGATAGGATATGTAGGCCTATATTGCATTATATTGCATGTTTACAGAAGGTTAAGCATTGTGAACTTCAAACATACGAGTCTTTTTGGAGCCAGATATCCGTGTAAACAATTTTTAACAATACGATTGCATTAATTTTAAAGTCGTTGTTCCATCCAAAGCAACTATTTGTCAATCAACTACATTAATCAATTGCAAGACATTCCTCTTTCTATATTCTAATTTTATTAAAAGCTGCAGATAACACAACAGGCTACAACGTATCTTTTTAAATATCGACCTTGTTTGAATTTATTATGGTAATTCATCCTTAAAGGAAATATTTCTATGCAGCACACTCTCCTGCTTCACTTAAAATAAACGTATGCATGAAATGTTTCACGGTTAAATGAGTGTGTCTATTTTTTGTAAATGGGCCAACTCACTCCACTGGGTGGGCCAACTTTTGAAGTTTATTTTATTTTTTTAATTATTTAAATACGACAAGCTGCATAGTCTTAGTATTTACGTAAAACATAGCTAGGGTACATATCTTTCTTGTGTTAACAGTAAAATATTCTAGACCTTAACCTCTCCAATTCAGGGGCGTTTGAACAATAAGGGGGGGGGGGGGCAACTCGCCCCACCCTCCCCTATCTCTCAATTTGAGCTATTTCTGTGTATTTGTTGTACTTTTTTGAATTTACTTACTACACTTTTAGGCTTTATTTCGAGCATTTTCATTAGAGCATTTTATTATTAATATTTTATTAATTTATTTGACCAACAGATCAAAACAATGGTGAAAACACGTTTTTTAAGGCGTTATATTCATCTGACGGGCGAGCTTCACGCATCACTACACTAGTCAGATTAGGCAGATTAGGTAGTCTATAGGGAAAAATTGAGAAGCTTCCAGGGCAGTTACAAACAGTGCTTTGTCCGACTAGAGGGATCACGGACAGCGAAGACGTCGCTCGCTGCCCGTGGTCTTTCTAGACGAACTAAGCACTATAATCGTAACTGTTCGTACAAAGTATTGTGACCATAGTCAGAGAAACAAATTCTGATAATCAATGAAGTATACAAAATTGGTAAAAAGACCAAAAACAAATGTGGATACAACTTTCTTGTTTTCACATTTATAGGCCTATTATGTGTGTGCATTTAGAGGAAAAAGTGCAATCTTACGTACTCCTCAGTCCCGATAGAAGAGTTTCCCTGACAGTTCCATGCAAGTTGATTCGAATAATTTCACCACAATTGTAACAATTTGTTCCATCAGTTTCCGACACCAGTGTCATAAAAATTTGACCTGCGTTGTCATTGTGAGTCATGCCCTTCACGGACTTAGATAAAGAGATGAATTCCGTAAAGAAAAAATCGTCTTGAGTAACGGTAATTTCCGACGAGTATACCTTGTTTTTGCAACCAATCAGCACTGAAAAGCCAAAATAAAAATATAAATAAATAAATAAATAAATTAATTAATTAATTAATTAATTAATTGATTATTATATTAGCACATGCCAAACCATCAATAGTGTCATTGACAAAAATTCTAGCCCCAAGACTTCATCTTATTTCAATGACGGTTCTTCCAAGGTTTCTGACCCAAGCATTATTGCCAACAAATTCAACTCATATTTTGCAAATATTTGCCCCGAACTTGCCTCAAAGATCCAGTCACCTTCCATGTTCTCGGACTTTCTGGCGGATGCATCAACTAACTCCATTTTCTTAAATCCAACTAATGAAAATGAGATTCTTGATATAGTCAAAAAATTCAAAAATGGCAAAAACGCTGGATACGACGATGTGAGCCCGGAAATTGTCAAGCGCATAATTCACTACATTTCTAAACCACTTTAACATATTTTTAAGCTTTCCCAATCCACTGGTGTCTTCCCCTCGGCCCTTAAGATTGTAAAAGTAATCCCATCTTTAAAAAGGATGATCCTCATGTGTTCTCAAATTACACCTCATATCCCTTCTTCCTTGTTTCTCCAAAATCCTTGAACGTCTTATCTATAACAGGCTTGACAACTACCTCACCCACTTCCATATCCTGCACGATAACCAATATGGCTTTCGCAAACAACACTCCACAGACCTTGCACTTTCGGATATCTACAACAACATTTCTTCGTCTCTTGATCATAACTATCACACTATTGGAATTTTCCTAGATCTTTCCAAAGCCTTCGACACCATTCATCATGCTATTCTTTTAACCAAGTTAAACCAATTGGTATTCGTGGTACTGCCTTAAATCTTCTTTCAAGCTAATAATCATAATGCTTCGATACCTCCAATCGTCTTCCAGTCTCACGTGGTGTCCCCAAGGCTCTATCTTAGGCCCTCTGCTTTTCTTACTTTATGTCAATGATATACCTGCCTTTGAGAAGTGTTTGGAGGATACAAACATATTTCTTTCTCATCCAAACCTTAATACTCTCACACATCATTTTAACCCTCGTCTAACCAGGCTATTTTTTGTAACACGTCTACCCAAGGGGAGGGGGGTTGCACCCCTCCTAAATTTTTGGAACTGAACCCCCTAAGAACTTGGTTTTGCTATCAATAGCTAGGTGTGGTCCTCCTCTATCCATCGATTATAAGATCAAAAAAATCAGCCAAGTCGTTACGTAATTTTGACGTCAAAAAGGCCATTCAGGTCGAAAAATCGGAGTTTTGGCAAAAATGGCCACCAAAATCGAAATTTTGCTATAAAAGTTCTAAATGACATAATTTCATCGGATATGTTGCTAAGAAAGAAGAGGAATGATAATTGTAACAAGTTTCAGCTTCATAGCATGCATATATGTTTCAAAATGGCGACTTAACATTTTCCGGGGCTTCACCATACACCCCAACTTTGACGGCCTACTCTAACCCCACCTTAGGTGGTACCATCTAATTTTTTTCATCAAAATGACCGCAAAGGATGTAATAGATATTACCCAAATGCCTGGGGTCCGTTGCTTTTGCGTTTTATGAAGACACCTTACTCATGTTACTTGTTAAAATTGATCAAGGCAATCAAATTTTAAAACAGAAAATCTGCTAGAAATTGTTATTATTTTCCTTATTTTTTGCTGTCTATTTTCACCAGTTTCTCGAAAAATGTTATGTCGCAAAGTCCCCCTTTTCGGGGTTAGTCATCACATATTTCATTCCAACTATACGAGAAGCCGTGTAAATAGAAATTTATTGAATCTATTTACTAATTAACAGAGTACTTACAACGTCCAGAAGTTGGGTTTCCTATCACTTGATGTAAATGTATACAAATACACACGGCAAATAAGGGATACATGTCCAATGCTTGATCCTCAAAATTACATTTAAAAAAGATATGCGAGGTTTGATTAATCGTGTAGCTATAATTTCTATTTAAAGCTCTCCTAATTTGATTAATTTGAAGTGATCTTCATATTAGGCCAGAAAAAATAATCGTGTTGCACTTTTTAAGGTTGGATCAGCTGGTCAAGATTTTTAATATCATTATTTT
>JXSR01S074628.1:82537-96972 GCA_000969725.1 Ophiothrix spiculata | reverse complement strand
TTTTCATTTATTACACATTTGCATGGCTATACAGCTATGAAACTATAAGCATAATAATACAATGCAAAAGTAAAGGTGTAAAAATGAAAAATAGAATAGTTGGTCTCAATCAGCTAGCCATCAAGATGAGGCAAAAAGAAGGCAAAGATGGTGATTTTTTGTGACAAATATTATACTATCAGTGTCACTTTTATCATGTTAATGGCAAATCTGATGAAATCAATATAGTTTGTACCTGTTTGTAAAACGTATGTTCTCTTGTCTTCTATAGAGGCATGGAAAACAAATGTCTTTCCGATGGTCTGCAATTGAGTCATGGACACAACAAATATATTCAATCAAAACGGATGTGTAAGTGATAAATTTAGGTGAATTATATAATTCTTATATTCTTTTTGAGTTGTAAATTGTCAGGGTTAGACACAAGAATGGTCAAAATATAAATTGTCATTTTTGTTAAACATTTTTATTCAGGATTTTTCTCATTGTGTAAAACTGTTTTTCACTTTGTCGGCAAACAACTCAAGGTAATCTTGTATTTTGAATGATGGTTTTACTAAATAAGAAAAAAAATTGATGTATATTTTTCAAATTTTATCTTTTTGCTCTATCGTTCTTGAATATACAGGGTGTCCAAAATGTACCTTCGCAACCTTAGATCAGAATAACCAGAGGAGTGTAGCTCTAATTGCAGAAAAATGTTAACTAATTACGTTGTTGCAAGTTTTGGGTTTAAATATCATGTCCTTTTAATATATTTTAGAAACACCAATGAGGTTTTGTATAAGATATTGACCAAACTTCTAGTTTGAAAATGTGTGTTTGCTTTTGCAATGCGATCTTAGTTTTTCTGTTTAAGTGGTAAAGGTACTTTTTGGACGCCTTTGTAATTTATCAGAAGAAGAATGGAGAAAACATTTGTTGGTGTTGTAGAGTCTGAAGAATCTGTTCTACGTAGACTACAATAAACCAATAATAAATGCAGACACAATACTGTTATGTTAGTCTGGATAAATAGTGCAATATTAATGATATATAATAACTCTTTTTTTTTGAAACTTTGCACACATGACGATAATCTACAATTTCTTTTTCAGATGGTCATTTGGAATTCTTCTTTGGGAGATAGTGACTTTGGGTATGAAACTCGATTTCTTTCAAACTTTTCATTTTTATATCAAAGAAATAAAAGTAAAAACGTCATTATTATACAGAGAATGAAATTATTTACAAACAAAATCCATAAACTATTACTTATTTAAAGCTACAATCGTTTATAATACCAAAATATTTTTCTACACTCTATTAAAGAAATTTCTTTTTGGCGCCAAATTAAACACAAAATGCCGATAATGATGATAATGATATTGTTGTTTTTGTTTTTGTCGTTGTTCATGTTGATGATGATAATGATGATGACGACGACGACGACGACGACGACGATGATGATGATGATGATGATTTATTTGTATCATTTCGGGTTGCGACGTGCGGGGTGCGGGTCGATATTTCGGCATAAAGCGAAATTTCGGGTTATAAATTTATTATGCGAAATTTCGGTTATTTGTAAAGCAACATTTCGGGTCGCAACCCGGAATTTGACAAGGACGAAATTTTGCATTAATCACACCTTTTCACGATATGACCCATCTCCATCGCTGACGTGATATTGGAAGCATATTGTATTTAGCGATTGTTTGCATTAGAAACACGTCCGATGGAATGATTTAAATAGTACAGTCTGCTTAATTTTATCCTCATGGACATGATTTGCAAGGTTTTGATCACGCATACGCATGGTTTGTTTATCACGATATCTTATTAAGCTTATTTGTATTGGTATCATCATAAAATGTTTTAACCCTTAAAGAGCCGGGCTTTTTCGACCCATCTCACAGCCGGGGGGGGGGCGGATTCCGCCCCCCCTTCCGATCTCGGAAACCGATTGAAGAAACATCAAGTGTAGGGTACTGGTGGATAGCTAGGACCCTCACGAGTCCATTGGTACCAAAAAAATTGAAATCGGACCTTGCATGACGTCACAGTGACGTCATAAGTGACGTCGCGTCAAAAACGCGAAAATCACCAAAAATCGCCAAAATCGTGGTTTTTCGCAATTTTTTCGAGCAAAAGTTGCAATTTTTATCAATAATGTGTGTCAAAGTATACTTAGGCATGTTCTTACTCTAAATAAATCAAAAAAATACAATAAAACATAGTGGAAGTGTATCATAATAACAAAAAACACGATTTGTATGTAATTTGCATTGAAAATCAGTTTTTGGTCAGTTTTTCGGTTGACCCAGCGTGCCATTACGGAACGCCAAATCCTAACCCTAGGTCCGATTTTCACAAAAATGGTCTTAAAAGAAGCCCCCCCCCCCGGCTCTTTTAGGGTTAAGCTAAGGGTTATAATTCAAACTACCTTAGGAGTACCTAGGGCCTATTAGTGCTGAGCGGTACGCGAAATTATTTTCTGAAGGGCGAAGTTTCGCCATACGTAAGGCGAAATCTCGTGATACGTATGGCGAAATTTCGTGTTACGTATATCGAAAATTCGGGTCGCAAGTCGCCACTCGAAATTTTGCCCCGCAAGTCGCAACCCGAAATGATACAAATAAAGTTTCGTACATTTCCAATAGGTGGTACACCCTATCACGGTGTCAGCAATAGTAGTGATCTACAACAACGTCTAGCCGATGGACAAAGACTAGACAAACCCACAAAATGTACCGACGACTTGTAAGTTAAAAACTTAAATGATATTTACTTTCCCTGTAATTTTTTAGGTTTCGGTCCATTTTGATGTGTATCGACCCCCAGGCTTCGACCCTTCTTCTAAGCACACTACACAAAGCAAAAATACCCTGTGAAATTGCCTAGGATTATCAAAATATAGTGTGCCCGATTTTTATCAGATGGAAAATTGTAGACGACTGTCAATTCAATCCAATCTCTAGGACGGCATTTTTATTCTTGAGTTGACGTCTATGCACGGCTCGAAAGACCACAATTTACAACCATGTAGTATTTTTGACAATTCCATAATTCTCTCTAACCACAGATATACCTGCATATTTTGCTCCGTTATGTTGCATATTGGGTTAAGTTAATTAATCAGCAAGTAAAACGAAGCAATAGTCATGGAAACGTCTTTATGGTCAATATTCTTGACAATGTTTCCTCATAATCTGCTATGGCCTTCCGGTCCTTTCCTCCATAAGTTTTGTTTTTTTGATGTTATTTTGTTTCTGTTCTTATGTATTTGTATGTATTTTTTATGGAAATAAAGAATCTGAATCTGAATCTGAATCTGAATCATGGACGGAAAATGTTGGCAAATAATCACTAGGAGCAGCTAAAACTCTCTCAACAAAGTTTTACCACTCCATTTGATTATGTTATCATTACAATCCACAGCTATAATCAAATGTTATTTTGTTGGCAAGATAGCCCTGAAGATAGACCAACATTTGCTGATTTATTACATGATCTCTCTAGAATGGCAGAAGCTAAGGACGCAGAAACAAAGGTAATTAGACATTATACCTTCGCTGAGGGCGCGGTGGGCGTTTTGCCCATTGTCATATCAGCAGGTAAGACGAAGCAATAGCCATGGAAACGTCTTAATGGTAAATATTCTTGACAATGTTCCCTCATAATCTGCCAATGTAAGTTTTGCTCAAAATGTACCGCTATGTGTCCCAACCAAATGCCAGGTTAACCGAAGGATCTTGACAATTTGACAATTGACCCCATTAGTTTCTCCTTTGAGTTTTATTTACTTATTCTTATTTGTAACCCAGTGTACAGTCCGAAGGAACTTCCTAATAAAATACAAACGTTTAGGCTAATCAGATTATTTACATTTGACTTTTGATGCGGGACTTTTGACTGATTTAGTGACTACTTACGACCTTGGATGATACACACCATAGTTTTTAACATAGTAAAGGGCATAGTAAAGTACGACCTTAAAGCAGTTTTTGGTGCATGTAAAATGTTGATACTAAATAAGTATTGATACCAGAGCCCATATTCATGAAAGACTCCTTTTCAACTCAAACCAATAGTTCAACTGTCTTATTGCCATGAGACTTAAAAATGTAATGTGCAATAGAAAAATCCAGAACAAAAACAATGGAACAACTATGGAATAAGTTCATCAGGATCGGTATGTGGGCCGCCGCGAAATGTCGTCTCCTACTAGCAAATTGTAGCATTTCTGATTTGTATACATCAGATATGAGACAATGAGCAACATATACGAGCTGAAAGTGCATCTTTTTTGCCAGTTATCCAAGGTATCAGAGTGCAATATATATGTTGCAAATTTAAAAAAAAATGTGCGGATGTTGATCTGATGTTATCTCTAATGTTCTAAAATTTTCTATTCAACAGATGTTTTCGTCGTTTAGACAAGAAAATGGCTTCATACATGCAATCATTGATGTGGATAAAGAAGATCCATAAGGCTGGAAATACTTCTGTCTGATATGATTAATGTTCACTGCTAAACACCGCTGTTTCTGTGTTCTCATCTAAAATGAACCAAAGGCTCATCGATATTTATTTATCTTCTTCATCACAAATTTAGAATCTTTGTGCAATTGTCTCATTTTCTTTGGTTATCTTCTTACAATATACATCCTTATCTAAATTAAATTTGAAAAAAAAAATAGGTGGTATTGTAAAAAAATAACCAGGATAGCATGACAATATTTCCCTGGATTGATACTACTCGATGACTTCAGTTGAAGATTCCTCTGACAACTATCGCCATGGGTCGAGTAGGCAATATCAAAATATATGTAATTCTGAGTTGGTTTCTACAGTCAGAACCTTTCACTACACAAGCACCAGCCTGATAAATCTACCAAGTCGTTGATAATCCCCAGATAAAGATTGCAAGGTGTTTGTCATGTAGGGCTAGTTTTGAAACATTTATGGTCATTTACATAGAATGTGCATATTTAATTACCACTAAACATTACATGAATGTCTCAGATAAGGATAATACCGAGTATTCACATCATTCTTGGGGAAGAATTGCTGAGGGCGAAGCCCGAAGCAATTTCCCTCAAGAATGGTGTGAATACGAGGTAATTATCCGATTTAACGCCCATCTATAGACTGAACAGGTCTAGACGTAAACATATTGATATAGCTTTTTAAATTGCTAAATATAAATTTGCATAACAAGTAAATCTTGAGAAAGTTCACAATTGGATGATCAGATAATTCTGTCAATACTTGATTCATTTTAATAAGTTGCCACTGTTCTCTTCAGATGGGAGGAAAGATAGGCTAAACCAGTCCTCGCCGATGTTGTATGTTATTGGACTATATTTATTATTGGAGTAGTGTTTTAAAAAGTTACCACTGGATTTATTAACCATACTCATCATGTGGAATTTATTTAATAATTGGGACAGTCTTTTACATGTATACCAATTAAAAGATATCATTGGTGGTGCTTTGCAGCCATCCCTGTAACACCGAAATGGGTAAGTTAAAATAGTTTGATCAGCTTGCCAGGATCTAATAGCTAGCCGATTAACACTCATCCAAATTAGGCCTGAATGTATTGAAGACATTTCAAATGGAAAGTAAAACATGTTTCCCATTCGGAAAAAACATATTGCAAAAGAAAAGAAAGATATGGGGACAAGAACAAAGAAAATCTAAAAGAAACCCAAACATTAAGCAATAAATCCATAATGGATGATTTTAAGGTAAATCCAATCCAGCGGAACATTGACGTAAAATTGGATATAAACATAAACATTATGTCTACATACATAAATTTAGGAATATATATGCTACTGCACTATGCTTTCTACAAAAACAAACACCACGTAATATCCCTCAGTTAAAGGAAAAAAATAAAACTGGATAATGGGGAAAAGTCCAGATTATTCCTACATACATATTCACTATTCATCTATCATAAAAGCTGCACATAAAAATGAAAAATTATTCATAGGATGATACATATAAAACACAACGTTGCTATAGCATACTCCTAAATACAAGATGAAATAAAAATTAAACATTAAAATAAAATAAAATTGTATATACTAAGCCTACAAAAACGTTGCTACATGATAGGCCTAAACTATATCATGTTTTACACGTAATAAAATGCAAGACAACTGATAAGAACTTCAAACTATTTTTTTAAAAATGAAAAAAGTATATTTTAGATCCCATCCAAAACTTGACCCTAACCCACTTAACAATGATCCGAAACCCGTACCATGGCCCGACCCTGTCCCTAAACATACCCTAACCATAACCCCTAAAATTTCAGATGGGACCTGAAGTATACTTGGTCCAAAATGTGCAAATTTATATTAGATGTGTAATAATTGTATGTAAAAGTCATGACGCGGATTTAGAAAAGTAAAAGGCTACAAAATAAATAGAATTAGTGTTTCATAATATGAACCATTTTAACATGTTTGACAATGCAAATTTCCAATTTAGCCATGTCTATTGATTGATTGCATACTGTTTTTGCTTTTCACACTTCTATAATATACCAACTCTCCATTCCTTAATAACTTGTGAATTTACACGAATGGAGAGTTATTGTTTAACGCTCCATTCCTACGAAATAATGGAGCGAAAAAACAAAAGGGTGAGGTCTCAGATGGGTGTTAAATATAACTAAACAACTTAAACAGCAACTAATTCAATTTGCGCACACATGATGTTATGAAAATATCAACATTTCTAAAAGATCGCACAGACAATGTTTACAACATGTCCTACAGTATATCTTGAGACACACGCATTTAATATAATATTTAAAACTTATATCAAAAATGATTTGTTGTAAATACGTTTTTTATTTATTAACTTACGCCATTTATATGTAAGCTTTCTCATGAACAAAACGTTATGCAAATTTCATTAAAATTGGTCTATTGTTCAAAAATCACTAAACAAAACCTTGCAAAAATGTGATCCAAGATACACAAATTTGAAATAATTAAAAATTTCAGATATTCAAAAAACCAAAAGTGTTTTCTTCGCTAGTGGCCGCCACTCTAATTACTTTTACACCGGGATCTAATAATAATAATAATAAGAAGAAGAAGAACACGTATTTATAAGCGCCTTACTGATACAAACATGTAAAACTCAAAGTGCTGGACAAACTAAATTACACAAATAAAATACAACAAGTCTTACATTTTTAAGACAAAATTGATGGAAAATTTAAGAATTACAGTTTAAGTCTAGACAAATGTTGTCCCTAGAATACCTTTTGATGGTTCTTCCACAACTTGTAGAATGTAGATCAGTGACCGTCCTCAATAACTTAAAGCATAGTCTACTAGCAGGTGACAATATTTCGCCTTCTTCTCTCCGATGGATATGCATGACATTTTCAATCGCCCGTACTGTTGATGTTTAACATGGATATTCATGAGTCAGAAAATATTTTTAAAAACCCTATAAAAATCGAAAATATAGATCTGAAAAACAAAACATGTTGCATATTTATGTATAAATATTGTGTAAATATAATGCAAGTACATTTTTCGAAATATGTGTGACATTTCATGCAATTTTACAGGAAATTTTCTCACGTGATGAACCTGCAAACTAGTACGGTGATTTTCTCTACACATATTAATTCAGTGTTAAATATGTTTATAGCAATATTTAGACTTTTTTCTTCAAGTCCTGTGAAAATCTTGCGTTAAAATGTGCTAAAACAAGATTAATGTAAGGGTTCCTTTTTTGTTTACCTTTCTGAGACATGATAAAAAATACGATAAGTCCCAAATTCTATTATTGCGCATGCGTAACCAATCATTTTCTATATAAAGTATATGTATCTTTAAATACCCGTCAAATACACAATCAGCCAACTGGTCCAGTGGCTAGCACGCCTGCCTCTTAATCTCAGGACCGTGGGTTCGAACCCCGTTGGATTCGTTTTGAAAATTTCATATTTTTTTGCGTAGCGTATTGGTTTTTCTTCAATTATTCACTGTAACGAATGAAATTCTAGAATTTTTCGCATAATTTACATAAAAGAACTAAAAAGGTTACTTTTCAGTCTGGAAAATAAATGTTGAATGCATTACATTTCGCAAGAAATACAAAATATTTCATTGCAGCGAGGCCATTCAAAACACACCCTTGACATGAGATTCGTGCAGGTTTCTGACGTAAGAGGATGACCCGTCGTGACCAAAGGTAGTACTTATCGAACTTTTGATGCCTAGCTGTCGCAATACAAATTGCAGGCAAGTACGAAGAGCCGATATTAGATACCTTTCGTACATCACATCAACGTTTTTTTTCTCTCCTTATTTTTTCACTTTACAGGCCTTACAGGCATAATATATTTTTCAAATTTCATCAATCGGAGTTTTTATATTTTTACTAGAAGAATCGAGCCAACTGACGGCTTTTATCTTCTAAAAGAAGATTGATGTAAGGGTTCAAATTTGGTTTGCTTAAAAAGTCTTAAAATCGTTGATTTTTATATAAAATGCCATATAATGATTCCCTTTTTTCAACAGCAACAAAAATCATATGCATTGTATTGAAAAAACTCCAAATTTTCATACCCCGTTCCAAATTTGCATTTGCTTTCACCGTTTCCAGATAATAAGGGTTCAAAGCCATCATTTTAAGCATGTCACGTTTAAAAAAAATCTCGCGACCATTTTTTTTTCTCGTTTGGCGAGACTTGGAATACAGAATTCGCATAATGAGCTCGTTAACAGGGTCGTTACGATTACACTGTCAATATTATTATTGACGGTCACTTTTCAACAGTAGACAGATTGAGATTTCCCACGTATACGTAACGGAATACAGAAACGTGAGCAATTTAAAACTTCACGTTGACGTAACCATGGTAACGGTTCACGCATACGCGTGTTATTTAAGTTTCACGTACACTCTTAAAATTATTTTGCTCTTTGTTGAGTAAAAAAGTCACAGTTCATTGTTGAGTAACATCTTACTCAACATTGAGTAAAATCTTACTCGGTTGAGTCAATATTACTCAACGTTGAGCACATCTTACTCAATGTTAGGCAAAGTTTTCCCAACGTTGAGCAGAATTTTACACAACAAAATGAGCTGTGACCGTTGAGTAAATTTTTACACAACAAGAGTAAAATAATTGTAAGAGTGTATACAAGGCGGGGTGAATAGTATGAACTGAGGGCAGCAGTACCATAGAAAACTAAATAATTAGCTCGGACCAAAGATTGCCTATGCATGTTTCATAATGTCGCCCTGTCTCACGATTTTAAAATAAAATATTTCAGATTGAGGGTGGAAATTCTTAAGCTAACTTCCTGTCCGTAGCCAGGAGACCTTTGGACCTAAGTCACGAATAGGTATATCAAATAAGGTGGAGCCGTTTCAAGAAATCATTAAAATCATGACAAATGTCTTTATTTTTGATAGAAGTTGTCACCGAACCATAACACTTTTGGTATCATATTAAAGATAATTTATCCAGGTACTAAATAAAAAAAGAATTAAAGCCACAGGTTTAGCAATAGTGAAGTTATTGACCAAAATGTCGAGTGGGTCAAGGGTGGAGCCGGTGGGGGTGGCGCCGATGGGGGTGGCGCCCATAGGATTACATGCAAAAGTGTACGAAAGTTATGATTTTTAAACACATGTATTATTGAAAATAAAAATGCTGGGATCATAATTTTTTGAATATACTTCAATGAGGTATGTATAATGCTAAAGCATGTGTCGAATATTGACATGTCATCCAAATTTTGTTGTTTCTTAATGCCTTATATGTGGGTAATTTTCTCTATACATTACTGTACAAAACATGCATTTACACTCGAAAACTTTAAAACGACATATCTTTTGACCGAGTCGACGTAAATGGTAAAAGTTATACATTTTTCAAAAGAAAATTTGCCGAGGAATCCAATTATGTGATTAATTTTTAGGTAGTGTATGCATGAAAAAACTTTTGACCGATACATGTCCCAAAAATTAATGAGTCGTTTCATAGATTTTGACCATCCTCAATATTTTGACCACAATGAGATTGGTCACCAAACGAATTATTTTATGGAAGGCTATCATTACATCCTTCAAATAATGTTTGTGTCATCTGGATACACCTTTCCCCAACAAAATCTCATTGTGCCGAGTTGGTTGACCAAAATGCACTTTTATTTTATTTTGTACCCTGTATAATTTTTACCCATCCCTAAAAATTAGACTTTTTTAGGTAAAATTGAAATCCTCGGAAAGTAAGCTTTCCAGCAATATCTAACTTTGTAGGTTTTAAGTGTATATATTCAGAGTTACGATCCGTTGAATACAAATTGGCATGGTTTTACCAATGTATTTGTGTGAAACAAAAAAATGTGACCAGTTAATGACTTATGTCCCTTTACATTTCATCATGGATAATGAAGGTAATAGTTGACTGACTTTCAATTGAACCCACGTAATGAACTTCAAACGGTAATTTCCACATGTCTGGTTACTATTCCCGTATGTTTGATTGTTTCCGTTCAGAGTATTGGTTTTCACAAGCAGATGTGTAGAACGTGAACATTTCACAAAGAAGTCAATGCAAAATCAGAAAATTCCCATTTACGGTTTGTAATTTTGAAGTTTGCAACCCATAATCTTTACAACCAAACGTAATAAAACCTCAGTAAGTGCTGGTAATGTATGTCTGGACAATATTGTTGCATGTGATCATCTGATTTTTACATATATTTTATTTAAATTACGGATATCGATTAAGTGATTAGTATCCACGTAAAAGTGTACGTGAAATTTTGTACTGTTCAAGCTGGTAATGGTTGGCTGACTTTCAATAGAACTTACGTTTTCGTTTTCGTTCGTGTTCGGGAAATCGCAAACTCTCTAGTGTCAATATATATCAATCAACAATCATGATATGTTGTAGTTGAGGATGACCTTCAATTTGTATAAATCTGAAATCTTACAAAAGAATAAGATACTCTTATCGACGAGAACACATTGATTCGGGTTTGAAAAAGTTATCGTGAACGATTATGTGAACATGCTATCACTGTTGTACAATCAAAGTCACGGACTGTACACCGTACCAAGTGATACAATGTAAAGTATCTTAAAGTGTAATTAGAGTCAAATCTATAAATTTTGATAAGATAAGATAAGATATGATAAGCTAATGTGTTATGTGTGCTATAAATGGAAATGTCTAAAAACATTTTTACACAAAGAATTTGTTCAGGCTATGAAATTTCTGTTACTTGTAGTAGTTGGATCATAAACAACCCTTTTAAGTTAGGCACTGACCATGTTTGGCCGAGCTTTTCTTCACCTAAAATATTAATAATCGGGCATTTAGTGTTATAGGTGCAGAAAAGCTCAGCCATTTTCTGCACCTAAAATATTAATCATCGGGCATTTAGTGTTACGGGTTCAAACCTGCTGAGCTTAGCGAGTAGTGATTATTCCATGGCAAAATATTGACTCTTATGTGTTTCTCTCGCCTTGGTCTCTAATACATGGGTACCGACATTTTTGATGCTGAGAAGGTAACAGGGTCTCGGTGATCCCAACCGGTCCCGATTTCCGTAACCTGACCACTTGTTATATACGCCCGCATATAGTTTGGCGTATAAAATTTCAATTTACATTGTGTGTACGTTACTAACATTAAAACATATACAATGGATTAAGAGTTCAGCTTTAAGGCACCTAATAAAATTTGAGCTTTTATTTACTAATTTACACTTAAGATTAAACTTGTGGTTTCAAAAATATGTATAAAAGTAAGTTAAACATCTTTTTTGTCTTTATAATTTTCAAGACTGTTTGATTAATTTCTTAACACAATAAATAAAGCAACAAAAGTTTAATAATTACATAAATGTGACGAATCCAAGAATTGTTGTTTTTTTGTTTTTGTTTTTATTATTTCATTGGACGACTCACGTGTCAATTTCATTCATACTCAATGTTAAATAAAAATATCATACGCCAAACTATACGTCGGGCGTATATATTTTGACTTTATTGTTGTACACCCCAATGATTACGTGATTAAGAGTAAGACTGTCAAGACGGTCTTTCTACACACAATGTATATTGAAATTTTATACGCCAAACTATACGCAGCCGTATATAACAAGTGGTTAGAATAGGTGGTGAATTCTCAATCCATGAATATGTTTTAATGTTACTAACGTACACACGATATAAATTGAAATTTTATACGCCAAACTATACGCGGGCGTATATAAAATGTGGTCAGAAGCAGTAAGTGGTCAGAACAAGTCGTCAAAACAAGTGGTCAGGTTACGGAAACACTGGATCCCAGCGCAATTAAATATGGTCTAATGGCCTGAAAACGGGATCAGCATTCCGACCTGCGCAAATACAGGTCGTCCGCTTTGCTTTATCTTAATTCCGTGACCTATATTTAAACTATTCCGTGATACCAACGGTACCTATATCACCATATTATCGTCGTCTTTATCTAAAACAACAACAACCACCTTTAAACATCAAAGTTCATGTGTATTGGTATAAAAGACCAGGCGAAGTTTCTTTTGTTGCGTCAAAAGGAATTAGGTTTACCTTTATGAGTGTTGTCGTACCTTTTCTAAATAACAAAAAAATGTTCAAGATAATTGCCTATATTGCTTTAATATGCTCTGGTGTCACCATTCTCCAGAGTTATGCTCAACCTATGGTGGAGGTAGAACAAGGGTTAATCATGGGCTACTCGGTCACTTTTGATGAGGACAAATTTATAGGAATCGAAAAAGAAATCAACATTTTCGAAGGCGTACCTTTTGCGGAACCTCCTGTGAGATTCGAACATCCCGTCAAGAAGAATGCGTGGGAAGGCACATGGAATGCGACGTTTGTGAGACCCTCGTGCTATCAGGAGTCTGTGTATGTTGCGATCGATGGCTTGGAAGTCAGTGAGGATTGCTTGTATCTAAACATATGGGCACCAAAAGGGGTAAGTAAACCAAACTTCAATCCAATCTCTCGAAAATTTGTTACAGTGGAGATAAGTTATTCTGAGACAACATCATCTGTAGTATACCTATCGCCTCAACAGCACACAGTGGCTTGCGCAGGAATTTTTGACTGGTGGGGCTAGATACAAAGTTTCCCCGACTAATGGGGCCTAAAAGGTACACGTAGCTTTTGAAATTTGACCAGCAAAAAAATAAGGTCTCACAACCATACAAACGACTCATATCGATATGAATTTCAATTTCTCAACAAAAATTACATGACGCACATGTTTAGTGGAAAATACCACTGAGCCCCTTTTCTTTCCGCCCGACTTTTCTCGTGACTGGGGGAGGGGGGAGAGAGCTGAAGCCCCCAGCCCCACCCTCTTTGCGCAAGCCACTGGCAGCACCCTTTTAAATCAGTGAGCTCGATTATCATACTTTTTGATTAAAACAAAGCCTAAAATGACGATTAGAACATGGATGGAAGGTGTTTCAGAATTTGCACAAGATGTTTAGCGTCTTAACATGTTAACAATCGTGTTCAGATACGTGTTTACGTCGTACACAGTCTTCGCAGTGAAGGGTCTGTCACCAATAGTTACGGAGGAGAATTCAGAGGACTTATTCTAGATTCCTTATACTCCTTCATGTTGTAGGCGTACTGTGTGCCTGGGACTGTGTGCTGATCAGTTGTTACACAGAGGCAGTACTTGCAACGGAACTTCGAACATTTCATACTTCTTTATTATCTAATAATAATAATATTAATATGCGGCTTTCATATAGCGCCTCTAAATTTGGGCCAAATTCTCTAAGCGCAGCTACCTAGTACGTTGCCGTCAGGAAATCGTCACAATCAGTTCGCTTCAAAGTGGTGCAACTCGGCAATTCTGGTGCAACCGCTAGCGATTCAGAATAAAATGTACGCGTGTTCCACAGGGAAATCTAAGATTTCTTTGTGACAGTGTATATTCTTCTCTGTCTTGCAACCAGAAGAGTTGCAATCTACAGAATAATTTTATTTGCTACAAGCCATCATTATGTGAAACATTCATATAGCCTACCATGTATACCGTATTCTTAAATTTTGCGAAAATATAGAATCGGGCTCACTGTATTAAAGGTGATTTGGCAAGTCCCCAATCCCAAATCACAATAACGGAGACAGGTGCCTTTAAATTGGTTCAGAAGACGATTTGGATTTCTTCTGTGCAAATACAGACAGTCATTGTTACCATTGCCTTAACATACGTCCTTGAAACATTATACTTACTGTAATGGTTTGTGTTTCCAGGTAACCGATGCGGCCGTTATGGTTTGGATTCATGGTGGAGGATTTTCAGCAGGCTCGGGGTCCCAATCTGATTACAATGGAGAACCACTGAGTGCTGTGGGAGATGTTGTAATGGTAAACGTCAACTACAGGGTAGCTACGTTCGG
>JXSR01S074628.1:64223-75858 GCA_000969725.1 Ophiothrix spiculata | reverse complement strand
TAATTCTAATTCTAATAATAATGATAATTGCGCTAAATATCCATGTTGTGCATTTTGAAAATACACTTGATAGTTATTTTGTAGTAACATCATATTGACCTGCCTTTTTCCCAGGCTGGTTTTATTTCAGCTCCTTGTATTGATGGATACTTCTTGGACGATTATCCACGACACCTTCTTGAGAGGCAAGAATTCAAGCGTGTTCCACTACTATTAGGGTCCAACGAGGACGAAGGCACGTTAATGGTGCTAGGATTATATCCAACATTTGCCCTTCGTGAAGAAGCACCTTTTATTGACAAAGAAGAATTTGAAATGGTAAATATCGTAATTGAATGCATTACAGGTTTCCGAAAAAAATAAAATATACACTTTTAAAAAGAAAGGATCAAATTGATCCGATAAAGTATCAAATATGAACTTACCCTTTTCCGGATCAATTTTGATCCAAATTCTCCTCAAATTTGATCCTTTTCGGATCAAACACACTCTTAACAGTGTAGGTTAAATTATCAAATCTGAAAGAAAGTTAAAGATTAAATTTACGCACATTTTTTTCTATTGTAGGTTATAAAATTCGCCATTCAGAATCCTTTAATAGAAGATGCAATCTATTCTGCCTATCTAGACTGGTCAATTCAGGATCAGGATGGCTTAGACTACTTTAGACCTTTTGTTGATATCAACACTGACGAGGCATTTGCTTGTCCAACTGATTTAGACGCTAGGGCCCATGCCAATGCGGGAGATCCAGTATTTCTTTATCAGGTAGGTGGTGTTTGGTAATGAAGATACTCATGATACTGCAAATGAATGGAAACGACGTGATAGGGACATCAATATGGTAATGTTTGTTTTGATCAAAATCACTAACAATAATAACATTATCACATACCGTGCTAATGCTTTGAAATACTGAATCATCGAACCAGGTGGCCTGTTACGAATAGGACAATAATTAGACAGAAACACGAAACATGGAAAATGTACCCCATTCAAAGAGAAAAAAATAATAAAAAACCCTATTCTATAAGCATTATAAGTGAACTGAAAATTCGAGTTAAGGTAATGGTCTACCATAGGAATGTCTATTTATGGCTAAAAATATCAAAATATAGGATTTGGTGCTTTTAGCTTGCTATACTTGTTGTCTATCGGATATCTAAAGTACAATTATCAAAACTAAGTAGCAAAGAGATTGCTAAAACAAAACGAGACAGAAAACAAAATTTCAAAGTCATCTCATTTGCATAATAATGGCGGCCATACTGGACTTGGCGGCCATCTTTGATGTTTTTTTTTTGAAAAAGTCAGTTAAAATTTATCCCGGGGTAGTTTCTTTGCCCCTGCCTCGTTTTCTATACATTGACCGCTACATCATTATGAAGACGACTTCTTTTATCTCCCAACACAATGTCTTGCAAACCTGGATTGTTTTGGCTCTTGATTTTCTGTTATTTGAACCAATTGACCCGTCATATCGAAAGGTACCTTATGGGACCCAAAATGAAAATAGATATGTTGGTCTCATCTAAAAGATTATATGTTAAGCTTTAAAATGACACCTTGCTTTTGGTTATTGGATGTTCGATTGCAAAGTTACATTCCAAATTGGTAACAGGCATCGGGCTGATTCAGAAAACTATAGTTCTGAGAAAATTGAGTTCAAGGGTTCTGTTCTGGTACGACTTGAATGGAGAAAGGATTTTTATATCGGTTTTTAAAATATTTGTCTTATGTTTTAGATGCTGGAACCTGATTAATATGATAGAATACACTTCAAATGTAACGTTTCCTGAAAATTGGACGTGATTTTTGACTATGCTCAGCTTCAATGACCCGTTTCTCTTAATTACTATGCCGACCTTAAGGTACCTTTCGATATGAAGGGTCACAAATGTAGTTTCACTATCAAATGCAAATTTGCATCAACCATCTAGCCATCAATAGCCACACTTACACTTCCTCTCTTCTCATTCTCCAGATGACACACAAGCCAACAGTCTCAATATTCTCTACCTCGCGAATAAATCCGGGTTGGCTTGGCACTGGTCACGCGGAAGAAATCTCGTTTGTCTTTGGATTTCCATTCAACAGGGTAAACACACGGCAAGTGCTAAGTGATCCAGAAAAGGAATTAAGTGTCAAATTTATGAGATTTTGGACGCAGTTTGCCAAAACAGGGTAATAATAATATTTCAGTATAAATTTTAAAATGTTATCATATTAATAACATGTTTTAACTGTCAATTTGAATATACAGGGTGGACCAATAAAAGCGTTATTGAAGTTCAATGTCACGTACTTTGAAATTGGAAAATAATTCGAGAATAATGTTTATATATTCATAAACTATGGTATCTTGTCCGTGTATGGTGAAAATTTCATGTCAAACAAAGCTTGCATTGCAAAGTTATTGACATTGCAGCAAAAAACGCCGAATTCCACTTTGTCCACGGCAGGGAATACTTTAATATTCACTAGAATCATAATTAGGTCTACAATCAGCATGGTTTTTATTTCTTTATGACGTTGATGCTTATCATCATCGTATTAAGGGTGCATATCATTGACTGAGAGTACTATTTTAACATGCATACATGCATACAATGACAAAAGTATGGTGTACTTCCACAATAATAAAAGAATTTATTGGGCGCGAAGTTCAAGTCGGCAAAGGCAGTGCACGTATTTGGACGTTTTCATTTATAACGTTGGTTTGTAAGGCAGTAAGAGGAGGAAGTTCACAAGATGCGAGAGGACATTTATTGCTGAACGGGTTTTTTTTTTTTTTTTTTTGAACTGGTAGCTACGCGGCCAGCTAAGCTTGCTCTATAAATAGTCTATGTAGATGGTCCACGTGCACTAGGACTGACTTTCCTAATGCACGTATCTACAAAGATGAGTTAGAACAAAGTTTCACTTTGGTACTGTTATAAACAGGGATAAACAAAAAAGCGGGATCTTGAGGGAGATCTGCAGTAAACATTGCTGTTGTAAATGCAGAACTCATCCTAATCAGATGAGTTCTCGACGCAAGTTCCTTCATCACATTCTTTAATCTAATCAGTAACGCAAAACCAATCAGCTGTTAAATTAAGACAGATATTATAACCAACGCTCATTGTGTGCACCCATGTAAAGTTGCCCCGTGGACAAACCTGATTTTGACTCTTTTTGGGCCAATGGCAATAACTTCGCAATGCAAGCTTTGTTTGACATGAAATCTTCACCATTAAAGGACCAGATACCATAGTTTATAAAAAATATTATAAGTATTATTATCGAAATATTTTCCAATTTTAAGTTACGTGACATTGAACTTCAATAACGCTTTTATTGGTCCACCCTGTATAGTTAGCGGTTCTGGGAGTTACAAATTAGAAGGGGTGGGGAAGGAGGGGCAAATGAAGCAGCTTAAGAATTTTTTTCGAGCAAAAATTGTCCATGGAAAATTATGGAATATGCACGTAGCGCACAAAAAAAACCAAGTTACTTATATCGAACAAACATTGTTGTAAACCTTGCAAACCGTGCAAACATTTGCTATTTTTTTGCTAAATATTGCAATGAAAAAATCTTCAAATTCGCGCATTTTACAAAATACGGTATTATAATTATTATAAAACAGGACACCAAGCATATCAGAGGACCGAGATGATGAGATGTACTGGCCACAGTTTACAGTTCCTGAACTGAATTACAAAGTGTTATCTATGAATCTAACCACAGAAAGAGCTCTCAAAGCAGATGGTTGCCAATTCTGGAATGATCTTTATCCCAAGATGAAAACGTTTACAGGTAATGCTAATAACCCTAAAAGAGCCGGGCTTTTTCGACCAACCTCACAGCCGCCCCCAACCCATTACGATCTCGGAAACCGATTGACGAAACATCACGTGTTGGGTACTGGTGGATAGCTATGACCCTCACGAGTCCATTTGTACCAAAAAAATTGAAATCAGACCTTGTATGACGTCACAGTGACGTCATAAGTGACGTCAGTTAAAAAATCGCGAAAATCACCACAAATCGCCAAAATCGTGGCTTTTTGCTATTTTTTCAAGTAAAAGTTGCATTTTCAGCAATGATGTGTGTCAAAGTATGCTTACACATTTTCTTGCTCCAAATAAATCAAATAAATAAGATAAAACAAAGTGGAAGGGTATCCTGATTACGATTTTTGTGTAATTCCCATTGAAAATCAGTTTTTGAAAAGTTTTTCGTTTGACCCAGCGTGCTATTACGCAACGCCACGTCCCAACCCTAGGTCCGATTTTAAAATAAGCGCAAGGCTTAAAGAAAAAAGTCACGAAGTTTCAGCGCCAAAAAATAACAACCGGCGGAGGTATAACAAAAAATATCGGAGGGGCGGTTTCCGCCTTCCCCCCCCCCCCTCCCCCCCAAGATTACCAAGTAAAATTAATTGTAGCCTTTGGATATGTAACTCACTTCTGTTCCTGGTGGTTAAAGTCAGCATATTGAAAAAGAGGGGGAGGGGTCGTAAACAAGAAGCGACGTATTGTAGCCATCTTGTAGTTTCAGCGTCAGATCTGCCTGAATATCTATTTTGTTGAAATACCCAGACTCTTCTAATGATGGTGATATTTGACCCCGGCAGCGGAAGGGTGTCACACCTCTGTAGGCTAGCATACTACTATCGGTAAATTCTTTCTGCACAAGACCTGGATGTTAAAGTGAAATTCAGTCCCTGGAATTGGAAACATAACGTAGAAATTTGGAAGTTTTCCAGGAGAACTAAATTTGGCTTAGTCAGGACTTTGATTAATTTAAGCGTTTCAATATTTGAGTGCTAGAAAAAGAAAAACCTCCGAAAAGTGGCGGTTTGCAGTAATAGCTTTAAACTCCCCTTAAGAGTATGTAATATTTGTGTACTAAAAGTATGATATTTTGATTTTCTTTTAATTTTAGCTGACTTGCCCGAGGTAGAAAGAGAATGGAGAATGGAATTTTACAATTGGAAATATCAGGCAATGGAAGATTGGTGGAAGGCATTCAATGCATACCAAGATGCAAACAGACAGTGATGCCATTGACTCAAAATAAAACACTAGACATTGGGAAGGGGGGGGGGAGGATCCAAAGCAGACTATGAGTGGAAAAGCTCATCTAACATACCAAAATGCTGACAAAAGTGATAGGAATCGAAAGAAAGCACAACATATGGGTATCGAAATCTGGCTATGACGGATTTGAGGAAGGCCTTCGATGTATATTAAGATGATAAAACATACAGGGGACTCAAATTGGAGAATGATGTCATGTATCCATATCATTCTAGGGATGAGTTGTGAGCAGAAGGCTTCAAATGTTTTGATGAAAATAAAAAACTATGCTGAAGGTTTTAAAGAAATAAAACAAGCAAGATTCTGAAAGAACTTTTTCTATCAAAAAAAATAATAAATAAGATTCAACTTAATTGTCAAATGTAGTATATCAACAAACCTGACCAGGTGTTCTGACTACATATTCTGACCACTTGTTATATACGGCTGTGTAGAATTTGGCGTATAAAATTTAAATTTACACTTTGTATAAAGACCGTCTTGACTGTCTTCATCAAATAATCACAGAGCTACAACGATAAGGTCAAAATATATACAGCGGCGTATAAAAAAGTATATACATTGTGTGTAGAAAAAACTGTCTTGACAGTTTTTTTTTTTCAAGAATCACAGGGCTACAAAGATGAAGTCAAAATATAAACGCTGGCGTATAATATTTATATTTTTTTCATTGTGTGTGAAATTGACACGTGAACGAGTCGTCCAAATAAATTTAAGAAATTTAAAAAAATCCTTAGAGGAGTTACATTCATATATAACTTTGTTTGCTTTATTTATTGTGTTCAGAAATTAATTAAACGATCTTGTAAATTATAAAGGAAAAAAAAAAAAAAGATTTCAACTTACTTTTATACATATTTTTGAAACAACAAGTTTAATCTTAAAATGTAAATTAGTAGTAATTCTTAGTCACTGAGTGTGATTTCACTTCCTAATAAGGAATTTGGCCATCCATTATGAGACGATAGATGACAGTGCGTTCAGCGTGAAACGCAGTGGAGCCGCGTGTTCAAAATCGCGGCGCGATGCAGGTATACGCACACATCCGACGCGAACAGCTTTACTGGGTTTGGAATATTTCATGTTTGAATAGGGGTGTACTTTTTTCCAATGATAATGTTTATAGTTTTTGGCAATAATTTACATCGTTTTTAACTCAAATTTGTGACCAAGAATGAGAATAAAAGATGGCGATTTATTGTTTTGCCTGTCATCTATCGTCTCATAATGGATGGGCGTACATTATGAGACGATAGATGACAGGCAAAACAACAAATCTTATCTTTTATTCTCTAAATAAAAGCTTAGGGTGGTTTGGGGTTAGAGTACGCCTCGCTACAGAATAAAAAAAACCTCTGTAGCCAAGGCGCCCAGTGGCGTAGCCAGACTTTTTGGTCGGGGGGGGGGAAGACATTTCTTCCCGATTTTTTCCCGATTTCCCCCCGGAGTGTGCACATTTCTTCCCGATTTTCCCCGGCAAAAGCGATTTTGGCACATCTTTGGCACTATTTTCTGCTTTTCCCCTTGTTTCTTGTCTCTCATTTTTCTTGTCCTTCCCGATTTTCCCCGCTTGCTTTCCCGATTTCCCGATCTATTTTTTGTCAGGGGGGCCTTGCCCCATGCTGGCTACGCCACTGAAGGCACCTGTGATATATCAAGGATTTTCTATTAGGTTTGGTATTGGCATCATTTTTGCAACGACTGTAATTGAAGAGTGGCGAGTTTAGTTGAATCCTTATGATCAAGGGAATTTAATTGAATCCTTATTTATGGGTACTTCATTTGGGAAAGCAGATTTTCGTAAAAATTGACATTTAACACAAATTGGCAATCAATGGGTTGGCGCCAACTTTTTTGGCTGACCCCCTTACCTTATCCTTACCTATAATAATCACAACAACCAGATACGTGCTTGAAACTTCAAAGTACCTGTGTATTGATGTAATAGATTTGGAGACGTTATAAAAATTAAATTTACCTACATTATGTTACATTGATCAGACGTATTTTAATGACAAAATGGCAATGTTTGGGAGACTTACTCCTTTTACTTTAATATGCATTGCTGTCACCATTCTTCAGAGTCATGCTCAACCTATGGTGGAAGTTGAACAAGGGGTAATTATGGGCTACTCGGTCATTTTTGATGAACACAAGTTTTCTGATATCGAAAAAGAAATCAACATTTTCGAAGGCGTGCCTTTTGCGGAACCTCCTGTGAGATTCGAACATCCTGTCAAGAAGAATGCGTGGGAAGGCACATGGAATGCGACGTTTGTGAGACCCTCGTGTTACCAGGAGTCTGTATATGTTGAGATTGATCGTTTGGAAGTTAGTGAGGATTGCTTGTATCTAAACATATGGGCACCGAACGGGGTAAGCGTACCGTCATGATAGGTTATTTCGTTCTGCTTGATATGTGGTAGTAAAATTGGCATGGATAATATTTCATCGATGTAGAACCGATTTTTAAAATAATAATAGGAGGTCATCGGACCTGTTTTTGCCTGCGAGTCAGTTTAAAAACAGAATTTTGGGGAACATTAGTACAGGGGTCTATGGGAAATGTGGCAAACGTGACATATTTTGTGTTGATTCAAAAACCTCCCATTGAAATTTTGTGTCAATTTTTTAACAAATATTTCTGATTCGCTCTTTTAGTCGTCGGTCATTTAAATCTCTGTCTTTAAACTTGTTATAAACATTTCAGTTCAGAAAAGCTCGTAATTCACGTACTCTAAATATGGTACGTGAATTTACGTAGAGTAAATGAATTCACGTACTATACAGTATATGAATTCACGTACTCTAACTTTAAAATCAATATTTAGAGCAAACTATGAATATCGGAGAACATTTCAAAGCATTCTCATGTTGAATTGGACCTGTTCTATAAATTTATCTCTGAAATTAATAATTCTTATCTGCCGGATATGTTTTTCAAATTTACAAAAAGAAAAATGGCAAATAGAATTTAAAATTTAAAAGGTACATTTGTAGAATATGATCAACTCAACATGAAAATTCTTTAAAATGTTCTCCGATATTCATAGATTGCTTAAGAAAGTAGAGATGACCTTGATGATGAAAATTGGATCATGAATTGCCCCTTACAGCTACATATAACTTTCTGAATTTACATGGTAATTTGTTAAAAATTCAATTGTTTCATTGTATCGAATACCACCATCTATAATTTAGATTTCATGATATGTTAAGTTAAAAAAAGTGATTGATTTCATTATTGTCAATTTGGGATTTTCAAAGCTAAAACGTATTTTGTAGCCTGAAGGGTCATATTAAGTATATATTTACAAGGAAATTTCTTATTTAAACTTTTGAAGGAACGTGTTACTTAAAAATGCCATATTTCAGAAAAGAACATAAAAGAAATTAAAGTATACTCCATATAAGGTACCTCAAACAAAGTCTTTCGATTTATCCAAGTTATAAAGAATGATAGCTCGTTAAATTTTAACACGTAGCTTAAGAAAACCCGTTTTACACAACATAAACATAAAACAGTGAAATTGTATCAGGTAAAATTCGAATTGGCGTGTTCTTTTAGCATTTAGTAAAATAAAATGTCTTTTCTAACTTAAATATACACGTAACTTATTTTTACTCTTTCGGTTAGGAGAAGCTTACACTTAACTTTTAAAGAAGATCTGAGATACACATCTTAAAACATAATACACCCAAATCAAAGTCTTCATTTCTTTCAAAATAATACCTCTTGAAATTTTATCACGTAACTTTCAAATTAATGTGTTGTTTTCAAATAACATGTCATTTCTGATTTTACGTGTTATTGTAAAACTGCATGAATTTTTGACCCTTTCAGCTAGATGATCAATACCATAAAGGAGAAAAACGATATACTCAAAGCAAGCCAGGATCAGACAATATGAGTAGTTTTCCGAATCACTTTATATTGATCCTTAAGGGTCACCTTTGATATAATTTGAATAATTTTGATCCGGGTTTTTTTAATGATATCCAAAAATGGGTCAAAGTCGCCAGGATTATTTGTGATCCGATTCAAGTTATTGATCAAAGTTTTAATCCATTGAAACCGTTATGCGCTATGCGATTTTTTTTATTTTTATTTTTTTAAGGAATAGTAACCATAAATTAGCCCTAATTTTGGCCAAACCTAACCTACAAAAAATTGCAAAGAGGCTGATTTCAACTGATTATGATAGGTATAGGTGTAAATATTTACAGAAAAAAAAAGTGAGGAAGGGCGGGGGCTGGGGAACCTTTTTTTTCGGGGGTCATTAAAAAGAGGGGTAATTTGCCCTAGGTCTTGCATAAAGCATGTCGTGTTTGACATCAAATTAAGGGAAATGTATTTTAAAACACTGGGTGATCTTTTTATTTTGTTACTCTATCACCATGCAAAACATTATACCTAATTAGAGACATTATGACACCCAAATCGTGATTTTTCGTTAAAAAAAATAGTCAAACTTCAAAATTTTGCTATTATTATCTCTAAATTAGATTTTATTTAGAAAAGAAAAAGGCAAAGAAGCTGATTTCAACTGATTGCGAATGTTCTAGGTGTAAATATTTACAGAAAAAAGGTAAGGAAGGGTTGGGGCTGGGGAACCTTATTTTTCGGGGTCATTAAAAAGAGTGGGTCATTTGCCCGAAGATATGCATAAAGTATGACATCAACATGATCAAATTAAGGGAAATGTAATTTATAACACTGGGTGAATTGTTTATTTTGTTACTCTATCACTCTAAAATATACCTAATTAGAAGACAATACGACCTAAAAATCGTGATTTTCAAAATGTTAAATTTTGCTATCATTTTCCCTATATTCGTATTTATAAGCTGGTTTCAACGCAACTGATTGTGGAATTAATAGTTGTCAATAATAACCAAAAAAGTATGGGTGAATTGGGGTTGGGGAACCTTATTTTTAGGGGGTCATTAGATACAAAGGTTATTGGCTCTAACTTATGCTTGACATATTGCAGTTATCGCCCACTGCACGCTACACCGCGACCTTTGCATTGCTAAATAATAACCAAAAAAGTATGGGTGAATTGGGGTTGGGGAACCTTATTTTTAGGGGGTCATTAGATACAAAGGTTATTGACTCTAAACTATGCTTGAGCCTTGAAGTGTGTCATGTTTGATATCAAATTAATAGAAATATAATGAAAACAATGAAGTGATGTTCAATTTGTTATTCTACCACCTTACAAAATGTTTTACCTGATTGAAGACGTAATGTCCTGAAAATTGTGATTTTTCGTGAAAAATAGGTGAAAACTGAAAATGTTGCAATTAGTTCTAAATATCATTTTTTTCACCGAGTTTTTTACTTATGAAAAAAGTAAATGTTATTTCTGTAAGATACAGTGTGTTTATTTCAAAATTGTCTCTAGCTTTAACCCCCTTTACCAAACTTTGGGAGGCCTATTTTGTTTCTACTTTCCTACCATTCTGTCATCAAAATAACCAATAAGAATTTAAGAAATAAATTACTTAAATGGCTGAAGTTTTGCGTTTTAATGTATGCAATCAAGGGGGTGCAACCCTGGTAGAAAAAGATTTATAAGACATATTCAAACTATACATAACGATAATAATAGCAATATTTTGTATTTTGACCTATTTTTAACGAAACATCTAAAATTTTAGGTCATAACGTCTTTAATCAGGTGTTACATTTTGCACGGTGATAGAGCAATAAAATAAACAACACAAGCAGTGTTCTAAATTAAATTTCCCTAATTTGATATCAAACACGACATATTTTATGCGTAGCTTATGGCCAATAATCCGTTATTTTTAATGACCCCTTAAAGTCGGGTTCCCCAGCCACAACCCTTCCTTTCTTTTTTGCAATGGGGTAAATATTGACACCTGTAACTTCCACAAATAGTTGAAATCAGCTTCTTTGCTATTTTCTTTTCTAAATAAACCCTAATTTAGAGATAATAATAGCAACATTTTGAATTTTGACCTATTTTAACATAAAATCACGATTTTTAATTAGGTATATTTTTTTACAAGGTGATAGAGTAACAAAATAAACAAATCACCCAGTGTTTTAAATTACATTTCCCTTTATTTGATGTCAAATACAACATACTTTAGGCATAACTTTAGGTAAATGTCCCCCTTGTTTTAATGACCCCCGAAAAATAAGGTTCCCCAACCCCTACCCTTCCTCACTTTTTTTCTGTAAATATTTACACCTTAACCTACTATAATCAGTTGAAACCAGCCTCTTTGCAATTTTTTCTAGGAAAAACCCTAAAATATGAATACTAAAAATTAGCTCATAGCCACACTGAAAATTTTGTTTCATCATTTGACAAATAATAAGTTGTCATGAAAATGGTCTAGTATGACAAACTATAATTTGACAATTAGTTATGCTGAAATATTAGTTTGTCATGAGAAAAAAATAATTTGTCATGCATGAAAATTAATTTGTCATGAAAGAATAATAATTTGTCACTTAATTTGTCAAGCGACACTAGTTTTCAAGAGGTTTTGTTTTCGGTAGACTAATTCCA
>JXSR01S074628.1:20348-38382 GCA_000969725.1 Ophiothrix spiculata | reverse complement strand
TTTTATTCACTTCAGGCCCATAGTTTTAACCAGAGATCTTCAAGTCAGTATATATTTGTATATTATGCACTTTTTAACATTAGCATTGGACAAGAATGTGGACAGTGGACAAAAATTTGGAATTTGTCTCTTCCTAGAAAATGTTTAGGCGAGACAAAAATACAGTAAAAACACATTTTTTGTTTCAAATAATATCATTTATTTATTCTATAGTTCAGTTCTTGTGCATTTATATTATGATAACAATATATAAAATATCTCTTCCCACTGATATATTACTATTGGCGCATATATAACAATAGTTTGATGAAATGCAACATTTGCGGATGCAGGTATTTGCTTTTACAAAGATTTTATATTATTTCACTTTGTTCAGGTTTACTTGTTGACCTTTCAAAATATTTACGGTTTGAATAATATATGCTATGGAGCTCAATACGTCGATCCTGGGTTTCCCAACCGGAAATCAATCTTTACCGAAATTTAATCCCACAATGCACTGGTAAAGCACATCGATGTACACAAATATGTGTGAAATGGATGCGCACTACCACCCATCCCAAACAACAATTCAAATCGCCCGCTATGAATTGGAGCTGATGTCACAGCTTATTAGTTTTATAGGCAAACCTTTGTTTGGGCTAAAATTTCGGTAAAGATTGACTTCCGGGAGTAAACCCAGGATCGACGTATTCTGTGAATAAGGCCAGCATGCATATGCAGGAAATTATTGCAATATGTATGAGGGTGGGTTTTTTGGGGTTTTTTTTTTCTTATTACTGGGATAATCATTTCCTAATTTTTTCTATGATCACAGAATTACCAATTTTAAGACCGTTTTCCATAAAAGCATAATTTTGTAAATTGGTAGCACTATTTGCAAATTTTTAAATGGCCTTAGAATTGTATCAAGTGACTTTCTCCAAATTTTGTTTCAGGCATGTGTTTGTACTAATTCTTTAATTATCAGCTACTAATCCTTAATGAAAGTGGGTTTAACCATTTTGGATGGAAAGAAAGCTTTGTCATGATATGATCTTTCACATGCCATTTTGAGAAAGAAAAAGAGTTTTGGTGAGTTACAGCCAATAGCCCCCACAACCCACCCCATCCAGAACTGCAATGGATGTGCAAAGGACCTTGAGTACTTGACGCACCATACTTTCTCATTCACTCAAAAATAGTTTACACTATTTTATTATACATTTATAGTTTTTGTTCTGGTCTTGCCAGACTAAAAACTTGGTAAGTCAGGATATAGGTGTGAAACAGCATCTATGCTTTTATCATGTCTGAGGTGGGTTGTTCAGGAATATAAGTAATGCTTACATAACTCATGTTTTACAACAGATACTTTTTTTCTTGCAGAGCACTACCAATTTACATTAATTATCTTACAAATACCTGATAACAAAACAGATTTCCAAACCAAATGTACAAAAATATCAAGTACAGATAAAGCACATATATGATGCATTTTGAATAACCTTATTGTAAGATATGCGTGTGGTATATTATATCTGTAAATGTATAATCATCAAAAATAATTACAAAACCATTTTGTCTTTCCAAGTACTGCAATCAATACATAATGTCAGAAAAAAACATTGGCTTTCTCATGACCAACAAAAGTTTTCAAATTATAAGTACATGAACTATTTTACATTATCTTCACTTAAAAGCTAAAGCCTAAATTGAACAGGCTTTGGGAGAACATTGTGATAAGTTCTTGCTTGCTTGCTGAAGTTTGACACAAAAGTTTTCTAGAATTTTCAAGCATTTTTTATACCTTTTTTAACCCCAATAATTAAATTTTGGCCAAAAAGTTTTTGGGGGTTATTCAGGAGTTTTATTGATATTTGGGGAAGATAGGGGAGGATGGCTTTTTGGAAGATAGAAACTTTGTATAATTTTTTGTATCACCAAGATTTTCATAGTCATCAGCTGCTGTGTCGCAAACCTTTCATGACGATACATGAAATGCACGTCTAAGCTTCACTCTTTACCCAATTTGTATAAGGCAAAGCTTCACAGAAGTTAAATGAATGTAAAGATATCACAATCATAAAAAATACTGAGCTCAAGCTTCAACCTCGAGTCGCTGTCGATATTGCGTCGAGCCTTGAGGAACAGTGTTGTTCAAGATTCAAACTGACCCCTGAATTAGTTAAAGCATACAATGCTTAAAGACAGGTCCACTGTTATTGCCCTGGTAAAATACAGTTGTATGGAATTAAGCTACTATTGTATTGTAACTAGTCTATTCTGATGTATCTGCAAGCTGGAGATAATTTATCATGTGAATGCAAGAAAGTTTTATCTGAAATGGCTGCCTTATGTTACATTTACCATTAACACATTTTCACTACAAATTGAAAAAAAAAAAATCAACATTTGTCTCCCATACGTTAGTTGCTCTTACACTCAGGACTTTCTTACATTCAGAATGTCATGTGATTGCAAGAAAGTTGTATCTGCAATGGCTGTCAAATGTGATATTTTCCTGAATGTGAAAAACTCTAAACTTATCTCTTCCATATGTCAGTGGTCTTGAACTGGTGGTGTCACCTGAAGGTCCATTTCAAGAACCATCTACCCTAGCAGTTTGCAATGCAAACTTTGATAAATGGCAGCTATTGCTGATTCAACTTCCTCGCGCTCACATGACGACATGAAAATTTGATGTGTATTTCTTTTTGACACATATCATTTCAATGCTAATTTCAGTATTTTCTTTCCAATTACGCAATTACAAATAATTTTCAATTAACTAAAACAGTGAAAATAAATCATGTCTTTTTTTCTGAGATATAATGTTATCTCAATCATTGTGCGAGGAAGCATTTACCACTCTACAAATCCCAACAACCTTTCAGCAAAATCAAAACAAAGAAACTATTCCACTTACTAGATAAATTCATAAAACAAACATTTCACAAAAAATCAATAATTGAATTTCAGTCTTAACAATAAATCATATCAAATAAACTAACGTTGAAATAATTAAGGTATAATATGATAACAAAGAGTTGTAACATTTTGACCACCGTTCCTGTACATGGTAATTCTGAGTAATATCAAATGCCTAGTATATATGTCATTCATAGATGTACATGGTGGATGCCAGACTCCTGCAAAACCCTGTATAGTGATATTGCCAAATTATAAATGCTACAAATTTGTAGCTTAGTTATCTTATTTGATGTGGATAATTTGATATCTAAGACTATCTATCTAGTATTTTAAACACTTCTATGCCTTACGAGTTGCAATCCAATCTTCAATTCAAACCCATGACATATTGCACTTTTTTGATAACACCACCAGTTCTATTTGAGTAATAATTCTTCATTCACTTGGAACTTCTATGAGAGAAAAGTGAACACATATAGTGAAAATCCAAAATATTTTTCACAATTGCATGTTTTCAAACATCTTGAGACTTTTAAGATGAGATACTTCATCTTTCATCAGCAAGAGTGGTATAGGTCTCATATTGTGAATAGACCAGACTGATTCCTGGAAGTAAATGTAATTTCCTTGATTCTTGAGTATTGGCTGATGTAATCTGATGTAAGCGGCTTCATAAACACCCTGTTCAAAGTATCTTGTCAAGAATCTTCACTAATGTCAATAGTCACTTTGTGTTCCAAAGACTTAATGCTCATGTGATTACAGAAACTTACAGGAATCTATAAACGATTCTATTCTCAAGTCAAGTAGCCTATTATTGAAGTCATTAAATTTCCTTCAAATCAGAAAAAATCTGAACATAATAAATGCATGGAGTTAACAAGCGTATCACCTCAAGCAGCATGAAAGGCTCGTCTTTTCACGCGAATGCTGAGTCAAACTACCAATCAGATAAGCATAGTGTATTTTTGTTATCACTGTGTAGTCGCACACCCTCTCAGCATATGCAACCTGCAGATCTGTTTTGTAGGAAATTTAGTGATTTCAATAAGAAAGGTCACGATCTGAGACGTACTTATTCTTGCTGATGAAAACAAAGAATTTCCTTTGAAATTGTAAGGTCTGCTTCACAATATTTGTTGAGTTCAATTGTTTGAATTTTCACCAACATACCATATTCATTCTTCCAAATCAACCATTTGCCACCTGACAAACCCTTTAAACTTGTTAAATACCCTCACTTCCAAGACTTTGACAAAATTATGTAATTCTATATATTGTCAAAGTATTTTAACAGGTTTTTGCACACTGGTTTCAAATAACTCTACGGTAAATGCGATATTCCTTCAGAAAATCAGTAGTTGAATTGGACGAGTGAATACGTATAGTAACAAGGATCATTTTTTATGGATGTTGAAATATCCTTGCTTCTTTTTAACATGTGAGCAATAGCTGTGTTTCATTGTTAATGTTTGGCCTATTTCTTTTTTCCGAAACGTTATTTATGTCAAATTGATAGAATTTATGAGTCTGGTATCTCCTACCTAAATCTATTAATTCATTGCACATAGAGAATATTTCTTTTAAAGATAACCCTTGATTCATTATTGTTGTAAAGTAATTAGGAGGATTCTATTATACAAAATATACAAGAGTAGTTGTCCTCTTGGAGGCTCTGTAATTATACAAAATCAAAATCAATGTACATGTGCACAATTTTGACAAGCTCAATCGAACATGAGAAGCTGGAGGGCTGTGTGTAGGACAGGGGTAGCGCTGAGATCTGAAAATCTTAGGGTCCAATCACAACGTTGCTATAGGCAAGAACCAGTCCAAATAATAGGATTTCAAAACAAAATGGTCAATTTGGGGCTAATTTTGGATCCTTTGGGTAGACATAAATCCAAATTTTAGGGGTATGATTGCCCAAGATGTGGTCATTTGACCCCTGGACCCCTTGTAGCCCTATCCCTGGGCTTGTGCGAATTGGACAGCTTCCAAAATTTAGTGTATGAACTGATATCAAAGAATTTATCGATTCAAATCTCCACAGGAGAAAGTTGTTACAGGAATCCTCATATTTGTGATACTACGTAAAATAGCTAACACTTGTTGCAACCTACATGTTCCTTATATTTTGACTAGTATGCACAATGTTATGTAGCCCGATAGAGACATAAACGAGGGGTGCTCTGGCAAAATGAGAGGAAAGTCGCAAACTTCAAAATTGAGTTTATGACATATTTTACTTCTAATCTCAGCTTTTGAACGATGTATAATATGTCACACTTTCTTTCTCCTTTCTTCATTTGGTTTTCGAAATCCAAAGCAGTCCACTGAATATGTTGCAATAAAAATTAGCTGCAAATCGATTTCAAAGATACTGATTACTACAGTGCAACATGCAATTAACTAACCTTGAAAAACTGCACTTCCCGGCAAAGTTGACCTTCAAAACTTCAGGTATAGGTGAACAATTATGCATGAATGCATTTTATGTCAAAAAACGAAATTTGACTTTTTCACCTCATTTTTACTTTAGATACCATTTATTCAAAATGCAGATTTGCAACTTTCCTCTCATTTTGCAACAGCAGCCCACATATAGTAAATAAGAAACTGAAGATGTTACATGATCAGTTTTCCAGTGATTGGGAAAACTGTCATATGGTATCTCCACCAGCTTGCATAACATTGTGTAGACAAATCACATGTAGGTTGTCATATGTGGCACGTTTTCAGTGATAACCACATTTTATGAAATTTTTCATACATATAAACCATTTACTGTAAAAGTGGAAATTAATTGGATACAGTAATTTTTGTGCCAGCCAAAATCTTACATCATTACAAATGTTTTTTATTTTTGTGCTAGTGAAATTTCAACGTGCACGGTATATACACATTATTTTTCTCAGTGCACTCATTTTCGTGCACAACAAATTTCCACTTTTAGCAGTATTCGAGTTCTTTACAGTACTTCACACAATCATTCCCTATATGTTATATTTACTGTGTTCATGGATTCATGATTATAATGGAATATATATTAATCTCTGTACACTACAACTTTGACAAATATATATGTATATCTCTGTCCCCTGGTGAGATTCAACAGTTTCCATACCATCAATGGTATCATCTGGTGTGACATCACAGCCATCAATACTCTATAAACCTTGAAGAATGCAACAAGCGATCAGACTCTGCTACGAGGTCCACAGCATATCCCTTGTATTCTACAACACTGTGAACTGGTGGTTTTGAATTGTGTAAGAGACTAGTGATGATTGATTAGGATTGATTAAGACCAAATCAATGCATATTTATATTTTTGTACATGACCTGTTCATGATTTTGGTATTATTTTTGGCTAATTTTGTTGCTATCACATGGACAAGCAATGATTGATTTGAATATTCAGCAAGATTAGGTACGCAGTTTATGATTTGAAAAATATGGACTAATTTACTTCATCGTATGGTCATATTATTATAGATTATCAAGTTCTAATTCATGATTTTGAGATCTTCACTAGTGCATATTTGTTACTGTTTTCTCAACCCGCTATGTAGACCAGTACCATGTAAAGCAAGATAAGTTTCAGTTTTGTTATCCCTTTCAGATCAAGTCCAGTACTGAAAGGGAAACAGCACAAAACCCATGAATTTTGGCTAGTACTCTATAAAGATTCAAGATGATCCCGATCTTGATAACAATACTGTGCCTAACCTATGCATTAACAAATAATGCACAAAAGTTAATATGAGTTTAAAGGTGCATTGGACAAGTTCAAAATCATCTCTTTATCCCCCAGTATTCACCATCATTTGAACAGGGTTCATGTTAATACGGGCAGCATATAAAGTTTTATTGTCAAATTCAACCCACATAATCAAAAAACAGGGACACCGGTCAGAAGATACGTCGTCTGATAATATATGTTACATTGAAATGGGTTAAGGCTGGGGTAGACCTTCAAATGGCATAAACCGTTTTTGTGCTCTAACTTTCAAACTAATTGCATAAACTAAATAAAAGTATACATTTTTAGAAGCAGATTTTTACCCTGAACATGATGGTGATATCAGTTTTTGACCAAAAATGTCAATTTTGGCAAAATATGCCAAAAACCGTATTTTTTGCCCAAAAATTTCTGGGTTTCTTTCATTATTAAGTAGCATTGGTAATAATACAATTACAGCCCTACAACTTGAAACTTTGATCTTGAAATTAATTAGCAAATTCAATGCAAAATTATAATTTCCTTTAATTTATCATCGCTCAATGATGTAAAATGAACGTTTTTGCAAACAAAACTTTGCCTCTTTTCAACATGTAAAGCTTGTAAATTTGAGAACATCCTATCCAATATAGGACAACAGAGTTTTATGAATGTTTCAAAAAAAAAAAGATTCAAAATACTGGGCAGTTTGACTGATATACCACACTAACTATACCATCTGCAGATAAAATTATGAAATATTGTCCAATGCACCTTCAAGTGGTTGTGGCCTATCATTAAGGTATATATTAGGACTGGAAAGGGTTGAGATAGCGATACATACTCACTTATTTAAAATGCTAACATTTGTGATGAGATTAATTTGGCACAATAATATTTAAGATTGGGTAAAGCGCATTCTGAAATGTACCTGCACATTGAAATCTGAACCAATCTCATGGTTACCAATCAATACCATATTTGGTACAAGAGGATCAAGCACCTGGCATTGCAATCTTGTAATCACTACTTCATCATACCTGATTGTTTTTTTACCTTCTTGACAGAGCTTTTCATGGAGAACTAGCATCCGAGAGAATCAAGCAGCTGGTATTATAATCTTCTTATCTGGATTTTTACCTTCTAGATTGAGTTCTCTTGAAAAACTTGAGGGATTTCTGCATGAGCGGTGCTACCACTTTAATAGCTGTAAATATGAAAATGGAGCATAAAGTAAAATCAGTTATCTAAAAAAATAGTTTCATTTACCAATGATACCAACAAGTAGAACACTGATTTATGAGATGCATAAAATATGTCTTCGACGAATATGGATATCAGAAACGCAAATTAAATAACTCCTATATGACCTCCTGTGAAGGACAATAAAGGACAAAATTTGGAAAAAGAAATTTAAGAAAGTCGTAATGCCCCCCCCCCAAAAAAAAGGTATCTACCAAAAAGCTTACCTCTGGGTTGTTGTGCTCTAACGGTTCTGACACTCCTTCCCAAAGCCCCTCCACCTTCTATTTTAGGTCTTCTGTGGCTAGTAGTTTCTGTATCTCTGAAGTCATTTCTCGGTGGTCTGGATGCCGATGAACATGCAGCTTTAGGCTTAAATTCTCCACTATGAGTCCCATGCACGTTCTGTGCTCGTTTGACATTGCGTGGTGGCTTTGCATGTCCATCCATATATGCCATTTTGGTTAACCGGCCTGTAGAGATAGGTAAAAATTGGGAGTTGCTGTATGATTAATAGGTGAGTAATTAAAACTTCAGTGTGTATGGAGTCCATGTTGAAACACACATAATCCTATGTGATCTTTTTAGAAATGTCTCAACTGCTGTTGCACATTTTTTTGTGTAAAAATTTCAACCAGTCACATTGTTTTCAGATATAATTTCATAAATAATGGAGTTATTACAAACTTGCTTTGCCCCTGAAATTGTAGCCAATATCAATCAACCTATAGAAATTTTTAGCAATATATTTGAAGTTATTGCTCCTGAATTTCATTCAAAAATTGACATTCCAAATGGTTTTTCAACCAAACCCATTTCCCATTTTTATTTTGCCTTTTTTCAAAGGGTCATGTTGACACTACCCACACCTTGATCCACATTTCAAGGTACTCAGCCAGGAAATGGGTTTTAGAGGTAGATGAAAACCTATATAATATCATTTTGGAAAAACAAACTCAATCAATAAATCAATGTTCACTGTACTTGTATGACATGCATACCCCATGAAGGAGTCTATTCACAATCCTCCAGTAATCCAACACTTTATTTACAATATCTCTTAAACAATAAATTACATATTGGCGTGAAAAAATTTACAAGGGTTACAAGCTTAGTGATCATACTAGTGGCCTATGTACGGCAGATGATTCTTACAACCTGGCAGCACCAACAATCAACATGTTCATACTTGGTGAGCACCAGGTAATAGGAGTATCTGCCGTACATAGGCCACTAGTATGATCACTAAGCAGAACAAAGTTTATTGTCTGTGTTGCGCCGCACAATTATATACAATAGTAAACGAGACAAGGGAATACTGAATATGCGAACAGCCAATGGATACTAGGCCTTATGTTCTTGCATGAGCACATTTGTTAAAATCATGCAATAAACTTGTCAATGTTGTAAACAAAGACAAAATAATTGAACATTGGTATTTTAGATTTCTTTCAATATTTACAAAATAAGGAGCTTAAAATTGGATCTGAAAGTTGAGCACAATACTTACCAATAATATCAGTTACATAATAAGTTTTCATGTCCGATACCCAAGGTTTAGACCTCAAAATTCATGGGTTTTAGGTCAAAATGTGCGATTTCTTCATTAAACATGGGATTTCTCCTTTTCAGTTTTGATGAAAAAACATCATTTTTTCGGGAAACGTAACTAAGAAAACTAAACAGTTCAAGGAAAGCTTTTTCAACCATTATGTACAGTATATCAAAATCTAGGATCGCGTTTCTTATTTTTTAATTTAAGGCCCTAAAATCAAAGATATTCAATAGTTTATATCAAAATCGATGCAGATAAATGTCGGAAACAGCACAGTTAACATGGTTTTCATTATATTTTTAAAAAAAAGGCTTTATTTGAAAAAATAAAAAATGCGATCCTAGATAATTTTGTATAGTTTCCAAAAAACGATATGTGATAAAATGGCAGTAACAATTTTTTAGTTACTTTTCCCAAAAAATGTTTAAGCAAAATCACTGTTTTTTGCTATTTTTTCCAAATATGGTCATTTTTGAACCAAACCAATAGCATAAGCAGATTCCTTGTCAAATTTCCTTTCTAGAAATGTATACTTTTCTTTACTGTAACTTAATATTTTTAGACTTATAAGCCAAAAAAGAAAGTCCAAATATAAGCCTTAACAGGCCCCTTAATCCACACATGCTATCAAAGGTGAAGAAATTCAAATTCTTGAATTGTTATTTAACATAAACTACCCTACACAGTACTTTCAGTATAGAAAATGTAAAACCATTACCTGGGTCCTTTGCAGCCATTGATGCTTTGATGTTTGCAGATAAAGACTTCAGTTTGGCTTCTCTTTCATCAAATTTCCTCTGTCAAAATAAAGGGAAGTAAGACATGACTATATATATATGATGGCGAAAAAATGTAAATAGATGCCACACAATAGAGGGGAGATCTTAACCTAAATTGAGCAAACATGTCATTGCTTTCCTAACCTTGGTGTAGCAGTGGTCCCATATAGCTACTGACGTCTTACAGAGCTAATCTTTTATGGCTAGAAAAAATATCACACTTTTTATAAATAAAACACATGTTGATCTACTCAGCTAAATGCTGTACAAAGAGTGAAAATCATACATCATAACATAGCTACAGCTGTTGCATATCTAGTCAGTTGATGATAGGTGAAACACACAATTAAAGTCAACATAGGAAATAACCTTAAGGCTTGCCTTGTTATTTGCCTTTATAAAGTACCAGGACTTAATTTTTGTTAGCCGTTACTTTTCCAAACATTTGCACTCATTAGACACCACTGTGTTTTTGAATAAAATACCAAAAGATGTGAATGATGCAAGTGTAGTTTCATCTGTCACGAGGTAAGGCACCTGCTAAGGTTCTAGGAGGCAGTGCACCAAACACTTGTCCTGTACTCTAATATAATAACCATTGGTTGGCTTACATGACACATAATTTCTTCTTTCATTGAGGATAATTTTTATACAGTTTTTTGCTTAAAATATGAAAACTGAAAGAGGCACTTATGATTAATGGGAAATTAAATATTCATGGGAAAAAGATATGTTAATACATAATTTTACTTACAATGAAGAAATCTCGCCAACTTTCAAATTCATCTGGCTTCCATTTCCTAAAATCTCTCTCTGCATGCTTCTGCCATAGATCATCAGTATCATCTAAGAAATGCTAGGTATCAAGATATCAAAACTCAAGGTCATATAACTGCTTGCTTCATTTATTGAAAATCATCATATACTTCTGAAGAAATGTCTGTTTAAGTTATACCATATGTGACCGTCCATCGCAAACCAGCAGTAAATTCCACCTCTTGTCATTTTCTTTTTTTAAATTATTTGCAAATTGACCATGCTTTAAGGATTAAAATGACACCTCAATGAACTTCACACGATATCCAGAAGTCAAGTTATGGTCTGTCAAAGGTTGCCGGGAGTAAAACATGTAACTGAGATAACGCGTTCAAAGATCAGTAAGCCCTATATTTTCTGCTGATAGTCTTAAAAATATGCCGATTTATTTCACATTTCCTATCATTTTCTTGAAATGAAACTTTGCTTTTCGGGCTCAGTTTGCCTTACACAAAAATGTACAGCTAAAATTTGTTTTTAAACCGTCGCATGTAAAAAATATCATGCGCACGAAAATCAAAACACGCAAAATGATTCAAAATTAGCCTCCCTCTAAAAATTATTAAGCACAAAAAAATTGCTTTTACAGTAGCATTGTGTTGCGGTAGATGTTAAAATAAGTGATTTTCCCAGATTGCTTCAAACACATCATTATATGATCAACAACAGTGTAAAGTGTATGTATCAGATACCGCTGTAATAAAGGATTTGAGCTGTTACCAATTTGCCTCGCTCGGATGATCAAGGTGTGATTAATTTACCAAGGGTAAAATAAGCTGATGATTGATGTAAAGGTATATGACACATACCCCGAGACCAAATGTGCTTCTTGGATTTTGCCTGAAGGACAGTTCGTCATGTGAGTGCAAGAAAGTCGTATCGGCAAAGGCTGCCCTAAGTTATATTTATTTTACAACTTGTCACAAGAATGTGAAAAATCTCTCAAAATATCACTCTCTTATGTCAGTGGTTCTTGAAATGGTTCTTCAGTGTCACCTGAAGAACCATTTCAAGAACCGCTGACCCAAGACTGGAGATTTTACAGTGTGCAATCCAAATTTATGAAAAATGGCAGCTATTGCAAATACAAGTTTCTTGCACTCACATGACGAGTTGTGGGTACAGTATTTTGGCAATTCTGTGACAACGGTTTACAAATTGCTACAAGCTGTACCACGTGTATCAAAAAAAATTGTGAATGGATTAGAACTGATTTTGACCTTGATAAAAGCACTAAACCATAATTTTCTTGTTATTGTAGTAAAGCAAATTTAATACGCTTTCAAATGCAGAAAAAATTATGGAAATCGGATGAAAAACAAAAAAGATATGACCAATTTTGTAAGTACATCTCTTGTTCTTCCATTCCAATGGGATTTACATAGTTAAGCAAGATATTACATATAACAATTACTAGTTATGGCATTATGATAAAAGCTAAAAGTACTTACAAAATTGGTCATATCTTTTTTTATTTTTCATCCGATTTCTATAAATGTTTCTGCATTTGAAAGCTTATTTAATCTGTTTTACTATAATAACAAGAAAATAATGATTTGGTGCTTTTATCAAGGTCAAAATCAGTTTTAATCCGTGCACAATTTTTTTTGATACACGTGGTAATGTATACTTACTGGGTTACAGTCTTCAAGATGAAATAGCTGTTGTGGTGTGCATCGTATTAGTACTGGTCTCAGGATGTCAGCAGGGACACCACCTACTTCATCCAATGCTACAAAGGAAAACATATGATCGGGGATGTCAGGCATGACAATACACTTAAAACTGATCATTTATACGTAAACAAATCGACATGGTTTAGATATCTACCAAATACACTACTCTAGTAGGCCAATTTCTCCACTAATTTTAATTACATCAATAATTTTTTCCTTTGATTTTAATGCATCAAGTTGAATGTCACAGAAAGGTAATGCTAATTTAAGTTTGTCAACCAGTTCTGATAACAGCAAGCTGTTGCCAATAATAGGCAATATTATATATTATCTTGGACTTTTCTTCTAATTTTTCTGAAACTTTGCCAAAGGTGATGCAAGTGCACTGTTTATTTTGTTTATATTTTGACAGAAAATGGTCCCATAAAATTGACAATACAACTTTTGTTTCACTTTAACTTTTCCACTATCAATAGTTGGACATATGTGTGTAAGACTATTCAAAAGTTACTCAACTACATTTTGACTTGACTTACCATCAATATTGTCACACAAAATATTCATACACACATCAAAGAGTCTCGGCACCTCTGAAACCAAACAAAACACATCAACATTGTTAGTTCTATGATCTATGATCCTTAATTTAAAGAATCTAATTGAAGTATGGGTAAAGGTTCTTATGGTAGCTCAGCAAGTGTCTGGCATTGACTCTCACTTTTGATTTGTGCCCTTCATTAAAACAATCTAGTTTTTAAGTACAGGATCTATAGACAAATCCGATTTCATGCATTTTGCACCTCGTCGATCAGCCATTACTTTCCACTCAAGGCAAAAATATTGGTGCATGATTGGTAGGAATTTCAAATTGAATATATTCATGCATTAGGGTAACAAAATGTTTAGGATTAGGGTTGGGTCATGGTTAGAGGGTTAGGGTCGGGTCATGGTTAGGGTCAAGTTTTTGATGGGACCTACAGTATACATTTTCCTTAAAGTGGATGGCCGGTATTAGCAGTCAAGTTAGCTCATACAGTAAGGATCGCTTGTGGTGCAGACAGTCCTGAGTTTTGAAAGTTTGCCAAAAGTTGAATGCATTTGAAATTCCCTTGGCCGAGTAATTAACTGCTAATTGTCTTGTGGGATCCCGTACAATACTTGACAAGACTTGGGCAGCAGATCCAGGCCATGATGGTGCATATGTTGGGTGATCAAGGTTCACCGCTCCACCTGTACAGTATGCGGAGGTTGTGTGGAATTACAAACAGGTAGGCATAGCACACTATAAATCCCACGTATTAATTTTTATTCGTTTACTATTATGTTCCCAAAAGAAGATATCAGGACCTTCTTATCATGCCTTACTTCCAATGGGATTTTTTACAGACCGTCATGAAAGGTATTTAATGGTGAAACATAGCACAATTAGCAGACCTCAACCCAATTTTGCAGTTCAGATATGTTTTATCACTAATATATTATCTGACAACCTGTACAAAAATCCCATTGGAAGCAAGGTATTAATAATGGGAAGGTCCTGATGTCTTTGAACATATGAAGAGTTTGTTTCCAAAAGGGCCTAAATCCACTTTTGGTCAAAATTGAGTTATTGGTGCCATAGTGTAGTACTATAGTAGTAGGTTAATGGAACCAAACCATTTTCCCAAAAAGTTGCTTTCATAGAGTTTACCAGTACACAAAAATCTGAGTTTGTTTCCAAAAGGGCCTAAATCCACTACAGTTTGTTTCCAAAAGGGCCTAAATCCATTTAGGGTGTAAACAAACCTCTTAATAAAAAATAAGCAATAAAGTTTTGATTTCCGTAAATGATGTTACTGTAGTGAGAGGACCTATCCCTAACTTGTGAAGCAGTACAAACTCTAAAAATATATTAAACATGACAAGAAATTATCGTTTGCTGATTTTCAGATGGATTTAGGCCCTTTTGGAAATAAACTCTAATTGAAGAAATCATCCCCAAAAAAGAACATAAATCAACTTTGGGTAAAAATTTAATTATTGGTGCCATAATGTAGTACTATAGTAGTAATTTCATGAAACCAAACTATTTTTGAATTTGCTTAAATTTACCTTGCCAGTGCACAAAAATCTCAGTTTGTTTCCAAAAGGGCCTAAATCCATGAGTTTATTTCCAAAAGGGCCTAAATCCACTTCATAGTAAAAATAAAACTCTCTATAAAGAAGTATATTATAAAGCTCTGATTATCTATTTGACATATGGTGAGTAAAGACATACTGTTTAGCGTTTTAATGCTTCATTACATAGACCTGCACATAAAATAAATGTATTCGCGGGATGTTATATTCGCGGTTAGATGCTTATTTTCGAAATTCACACAAAATTAAAGCCTCGCGAAAATAACCCCATTTACAGTACTTCGGCTGTGTTCACACATAATATTCATGACTAGTCATGACCGGCTCTAGAATGAGACAACTTAGCAGTTGCGTTCACACTGGGACACGACTTGCGCGTTAAAACTAGTGGCCCATCACTTTTGGTCATGAGCGAGACACTTTCTATAATTGCGTTCACACGGCGAATTTGCTCTGTCGCAAGCGAGATTATAGTCCTGACCAAATTCTTCTGTGTGAACACGACCTTTAGTCTGAATGCATAGTGAAGAGACAAGAGCCTAAATTACTATAAGTCCATTCATTTTTTTATTGGTCCAATTGCTGAGATACATATAAAGTAATTTTGACTACTTCCACACGATTGGATTAACACTCAAGTGCAGCTGCATGGGTATGCGTTGCTCTTGTGTGTTTTTACACACACGCGGTAAAGTAGTAAAAACTTCCCCATGGTACTACCACATGACTTACCGCAAAAAACTGAATATCTTCACTATTGAATTTATTTCAAATTGAATTGTGACCACTTCTCTGAGGTATAGTAAAACAAATACAACATGTTTTATTTTGGAAAAGCGTTATCCCTTAATGTTTGATGATAAGAGAAGTCTCGTTCATCCAACACTTTGGGAACAGTAATTGGGAACAGATACTTCCCCTCAAACCATGTTGTATTTGTATAATACAATGAGGCGCAGCCAAGGGTGAAAGTCTCGATCATCCAACAACTGGGTTAACACTCAAGTGCAGCTGCGTGGGTATGCGTTGCGCCTGCTTGTGGTTTTACACACCCATGGGGAAGTAGTAAAAACTTTCCCATGGTACTATATATACCGCATGACTTACCGCAAAATACTGAATATCTTCACTGATTAATTTATTTCAAAATTAAATTGTGACTGTTTCTCAGAGGTTTAGTTAAACAAATACAACATTGTTTTATTTTAAAGAAGCGTTGTCCCTTAGTGTTTGATGATCGAAGAAGTCTCGTTCATCCAACACCTTGGGAACATTATTTTAAACTACTTCCCCTCAAACCATGTTGTATTTGTATACTGCTAGCACATGCATATCCTCTTTCAAAATGCTTCTTCCCTTACCTGTCAGTTTTTTAGCTTTTCCTGAGTACATTTTGGTTCTACTTGCTTTGGATGTTACCATCCTTGCTGGATCATCTAGTTTCAGCTCTGTAAAGATATCAAAAACAGGTTGATTTTAACTCACATACTGCAAGTCACAATCGGTACTAATTACAAAGGTGTTCAATTATTATAGTGGTCTATGGTAGAAGGAGATAAGCCATTCTGATCAGTTTTAATTGATGCTTTATGTAATTCATCTTAAATAATGAACATGTAAGGTGGCCTAGCACAGATACGGTGTCGGACATGAGTAAGTTGATATCAGACACAATTTCAAAGTACTTATCTGTGCGTCATTTTTATATTCACGCATAAGACCATGCGCATTACTACTGACGGCGCGGGCTCAAAGCTAATTTTGCTTAATATCTCAAAAAGTAAGTCGGTGACCATATTTTAGATTACGTTTTTTTAAGAACTGTACAAGGACCAAAACATATGTGAAAAAGAGAGAAAAAAATAGAGCCGTTTTTTAACTATAAGTGTTTTAATTTTGTCTTATCTATTTTGTTTTACCATACAAGTCAATAGTAAAAAGTGGTAAATCATAGAGTGTTTTTAAATGGATTTTTCTCAAAAACCTAAGTCGGTGCCCCCCTTTTTTATTTCAGAAATGTGATCAGCACATATGAAAACACCATATATCAAAAAATAAGAAAAATAAATAGAGGAATTCTACCTGTGCTAGGTCACCTTAAAAGGTTTCACATACAAATCTGTTAAAAATTGATTTTGAAGTTTTCCAGTTGAAGGTTTCTAAAGTTTCAAACAAAGTATTAAAATTTAAAAATGCAAAAGCATCATGAAGTCAAGAGATCCAACATCCACATCTTCCGCTCCATGTTCTAAATCAGCAAACACATGTCAATCAATCAATCAATGATACAAGTACTTGCATAACATGCATACCCATGAAGGAGTCTATTCGTACAGGGGACCCAAGGCTTTAAGTGACTGTCCGACCACGGAGCAAGTAGAGTAAAGTTTCTTGCTCAAGAAAACAAACACATGTCTTATAATGTTGTATGAAGGAGTAACCTTTTCATTGTTGAGTTTGATGGGTATTGCACCTGCTTCAGAGATTTTACGATGACGTCAGGTAAAAAGTACCAATTCTTCAATTTTCAAGGCAAAAAATCAACTACCTCTAAATGGTAACTTAAAATTTCTTGTTACAAAAAATGATATATTTGCTGTACAGCTTTCCTCCTCCTACCAATTTAAAAATCGGGGCGAACCATGGTATCTGCCCATTGAATAATCTTCTGAAACATCGCGTGTATGATAACATGAAAGTCTAAACACAATTTTTAGACTGTAAATCAACAACGTATATGTTTTCAGTTTACATTGATATTGAATTTGATCCAATGAGGTATGTTGCAGGGCCTCATTGGATTTGAGAGTATAATAACATGATGTAGCCAGTACTTCCAAAGCAAAATAAGACTTAAATTGGTTTCAATGCGATTGAAATATAGCATGACCTCTACTGCCTGAACAAAACAATCCCATTCCTAGCTCAAATGTTCAATGAAGACATGTGTGTCAATAAACTTGCCTTTTCAGGAAAGAGAAGTTATTTTATGGGCTTTCCACGATCCACATATTAAAGTGAAAACAACATAATTGATTTTATACAATAATACAATTGAATACGCTAGAATAAGAACATCCCAACTCCATGTGCTGCCTTCTGTTAAATTATGTAAAATATAAATGCATATAAATCTCGAAAAATGCTTTCAAATCACTAGAAAGCATTTTCATGTCTTTATCCCAATCATAGTCTCACATTTGACCTTGTA
>JXSR01S074627.1:12517-24630 GCA_000969725.1 Ophiothrix spiculata | reverse complement strand
TTCCATTTTTATGTGTGGATCCATTTTGTTATGAATCAAAATGGCTTTTATGATATTGTAGCAGATCAAATTTGACATCAATATCCTATAAACCCACCGACCCATTTAGTTGCCTTAAGAAGGAAAACAAAGAATTCCTCAAAAGGATATGTTAATGTCAGATAACGGATTTTGTTTTCAAATTCTTAAGAGAGTCAAATATCTTTTTCGCATACAGCAGTCACTGGTACATTTACTAATATGTTCTAACATTATGAGTCTGCTAAAAAAAAGGCATTATGATATGAATTTTGATAATACTGGATTATTCAAGATAAATGTAAAAGGCATTGCTCGTTTAAGATTCCCTCGGTGCAAAAAATACATCTGACCAATAATAATTATGAAAGCACGCTGTTACATTTGTGTATTTTGTTACACAAATAAACAAAATCTGTCCACTTCGGTTTTTCAGAAAATCTTTGTTTTCAAGAACCCTTAAAATACAGAATAGTCAATTTCAGTGGCATCCATGCCGAAGTTTGCTGCAACCTTTTTTATAAAGAATAAGTTAGCATACAAAAGAATCATAATACAAGTAAATGCTCAAATTAAAAATAATCAAAACACAATTTAAAAAAACAATAATCATGATAATGTAATGTAAGGTAATGATAATATTTTCCTTTAATGACAAATGCCATTGTAAATTTCCAGTATTTTAGATTTACTTGATTATTTAGTATTCCTTTTTAATCCTTTGGCTTGATACTTTGATGCAAATTTCTTAACCTGATTATTATGTATTTCGACCATAATGCCAACTGTAGATTTCTAGTTATTCAAAGACCGTTTGAGAATATAAAATATAAAGTATATCCTAATCTGTTATTAAGAATGATTAATCATACTTGTACTAAAAGTGTCTACCCCACACCTATTCTTAAATCAAAAACTTTTTGATTATTTATATAAATTTTCAAGATAAGAAAGAACGTACCACTTATTATCAATTCACACAGAGTTATGTGAAAGCCCTTTTATATGGATTTGTTGCACATATTTGCATACATTAACCATGTTAACATGATGGTAAATGTTACTGGCATATATGTCAGCAAAAGCACAATCAAAGACCATCTTGCAAGAAAGCTAATTACTCTTTAATTACAAATTATTTAGCAATAGTAAGCTATCTAATGTCACAGTCTCTAATCATGCTAATATTGATTGACTAATGGAGTTTTAAAATACTATTCCAATTACGCTTAATGATATTAATTAGTTTGTGAAGCAATAAGTAAACATTCATTTATGGTTCAATTATAATTGACTTTATTGAAGGTGCTATAGTTCTCTTAAAAGTGAATTATATTTCCCTCGGGTAATAGGTTATTTGCATAAGTAGCCTAATTATTACTTCCTAACTTCTTGATCATTTTGAAAAAAAAAACCTCCACAAATCTTTAATACTTATAAAATTTGATGGAAGATACTAGAAACAGACTTTGTTATTTTTAATTAACATAGAATAGATGTAGTAAACTAAGGGGATTTAAATTTAAACACGTTTCTCCTCTTCCTACTACGGAATAATGTTAAAAGAACAAAACATTGTGTAAAAATGAAAATAAAAAACGGGTGTGAAATCTGAAACCTAACATTAGCCTGTAATACCCCAAAATAGATTAAAAAACAATCTATAGGTCGTATCACATGTCGCAAGATATATTTTTCTTGCATTAAAAATAAAATTGTGAATGTTGAACATTATCATTGAGGTTGATGTGTCCGAATTATCCTGTTGAATACCAGACAATTTCATTCGAGACATGAAATTAATGTCACATTCTTCCCACCCACAGGTGTTACAATCCTTGGTTTAATCATGTTCAAGATGCCATAGAGTCAGTCATTAAACTCAAAACACGGACGTTTCGAGCACTAATTTGGCTGTTTAGTGTTATATCGCCGTCAGAAATCGTGTAGCAATCTAGGTGTAGACATGGCGTTCATTAGTGGTTGGTAATATCCCCGTCTTGTTTAATAATGGAACTGTGCCATCTGGCATGGTCAACGCTATCTATCAGCTAAAGGTGAATGTTGTTTGGCTATTTTCCTACGATCTTGGTTTCAAGTGAAGTAAAATACGGTATTAATACTTGAATAAGAAGAAACATGCAGTTGCATTCTTGCTTTGAATTAGTTTAAAATACAAATTGCATCAGGACACTTATTTTGTTTCAATGAAGAAATCCTGGGGGTTGAATCATGTTTTTAATGAGGAATGGAGTTGATGTTAGATGAAGGGATCAAGTCAACTTCATTTTAAAGAGGAAGATAGACATATGAGAGTGACCTTTAATACTATAGTCTGAATCTATGTGAATGTTTAACAGTGTCCAGACAACATCATACCACGTCATTTTCAATAAACGGAAATTATCTACGAGTACTATGTTAAGAAGAACTGTCGGTTATTATCACAAATTTAAAGAAAAGTCGTGATGCTTGTATATGTGCTATTTTGCTTTAGTCATGTTAGAAGTATAGAGTTGCACATATTGACCTAACTTTGACTGAAATTTAGGTTTTTGTCAAAAAGACCATCAGTGTCTATAATTGAGAAATGATAGAGAAGGGGAGAGATTTTCATGTGTATTATCGGTTTTTATGGCAAAATCTCTTGATCTTGCAATTGTTTACCTCATTTAACCTGAATTTATCCACAAATGAGAAATAATTGTCTAGTAAATTAAATAGTAAATATTTTACTCTCGAAAAGAACACATTCGCTTATTGCACGGTAACATTTTGGTGATTTAATGTATAGTGCTTGTTTATTTGCCAATTACATCTTTTTTGTGTGAATGTTTGAAATTTTAGCCTTATTGCCATGCCAAGTCAAACATTTAACATGTTTAATTGAACAAAACTGGAAAATCACTATATTTTAGCGCGAATCTGAATGCATAAAATATAGTTTGCAACAACCTCTTGTAATTCAATTTCCATCATCGTCTGTTTTAAATAAAACTACGGTAATCCTTATTTACATTATTTCGTAACGTTTAATGAATAATTTACATACATTTATAGGCAAGTAGGCATCATCAGCAAATTAAAAAAACCGCTGACTGAATTTTTAAGTGAAAGAGGTAATTGCCCCTTATGAGAAAGTATTTGTCATCAGGGCTTTACCATTTTATTGACTCAAGTTATGGACTGCATGACTATATTATATTAAGTGCAAAATGAACAAGATATACAGAAAAAATATACTGCCTTGATGATATTAATTATACCTTAAAAATCATTTGTATAAATCAGCTTCTATTAGTATGCTATGCCTAATGTTATGATAACATGTTTGCTAAGCTCTATGAATAATTCAATATTCTTCATATATAAAGAGAGCAAAATATGCTATTTTTGTCAACCTTCTATTTAGAACATGAATGTTTTCTATCAATCTAGAGCCTTTTAAGTCTATACTTGCAATACTCAAATGACTTAAAACACTTTCATGAAATTGTGCTGGGTATTCCGTTTTACATGAGACATCGCTTAGAGCCACTCATTTTATTTCGTACTCGTATTTATAGAAATCATAAGCATAAAAATAGTGTGCTTTACAGTGCTTCGTCTAATTCTATCGTAACAATTAATGGTTATTCCAATACCTCTTATTAATGTAACCTCTTTACTACTATACTAGATTGGGGTGCAGAATTGTGTCTTTTTAACAAAATGTTCCCATCAATGGCAATACTTCATTCATTTTTTCAAGAACGGCGCAATTCTACCAATAGATACAATTAAATACTGCACCTTGATGTTCAAATATCAGTGTGGCTCAACATGCTCAATGGAAACTTTGATAAAGAATCACGTAATTCATTTTTCTGCCATCACAAAATCTGTGATGTACATGGCTGACAAGTATCAGGTAACTATGACTTAGAAATGCGAAGCGTGACTAACCATAGACCATGTTTTAACGAATATGTGATGACTCACCCCGAAAAGGGGGACTTTGCGACAGAAATCTTTTCAAGATACAGGTGAAAATAGGCAGCAAAAAATAAAGAAAAAAATAAGAATTTTCAGCAGATATTCTGTTGTAAAATGTGATTGCTTAGATCAATTTTAACAAGTAAGGTGTCGTTTTAAAGCTAAAAAAATGTTGCAAGAGATGAAATGAAAAAATCAAAATTGATATAATCTTCAAAGTCCCCTCCCCCCTTTCCGGTTGAGCCATCACATATGTATGCATGTGCGGTTTTTTATCAGTCATACTTTAATATTTTCAGGCATTTAAATTCAATATTGCATGTAATGATTCAGATATTGGTAATTTGAATTTTCCCTCTTTATTGCTCGATTCTTTTCATCTATCAATTGAGCTCCTCCTTCAGGGTCTTCAGGCATTCGACGCCAACTTGATGTCGAATCTTGGGATCATGATAAATATTTGACTATTTTTTTTTTCAAAGTGACCCTCCACCCTATTCTTACAGGAGTACATAGTAACTTGAATGAGAGGTGAATCTTTGTTGTCGGATGTTGAAGACCAGAAATGAATAGGACTGAAGGCTCGAGAAGAGTGCCTCTCGATCTTTGCATAAATGGGTTACAGATTGTTGCAAATTGGACGTTTGATGTCCATGCTTCTTCTCATATGGTTGGGTACATAATATAGTCAAGATATAAAAGATCTATTCGCACGATTTTGTTTGAATGATTAAGGACAAGTTTTTTCCCAGTCTGTAGCTAAAGTACACGACCTGATATTATAAAGGAGACGTGCCTGATTTGAATGTTGACTTTTGTATTAGACAATTTACTTTCATGACATTTTGACAGCATGATAAAACGGGCGCATATTACAAGAAAATTTGAACATTTGATAATAGTGAATTGCTTGTATAGGGCTGAATAATTAAGAGGCATTTATTTTTTGCTTGTTTTCTTTTATAATAAATATATATTGTAATAATCTCTGCATTATTGATGATTTCTTTTTCTCCAAATATCAGTGTGGCTTAAAAGAAACGCATTATATTAGCGGTATGATTAATAAAGAATTACGTACCTTTTCTGCCATCACAAAGCTTGTAATGTACATGACTGACTAATACAGGTAACTCTGACTCGCAAAAAAGATCATGATAAATATTTGACTATTTTTTTTAAGTGAATCTCCACCTTTTTTTTACAAGAGTAACGTGAATGTGAGGTTAATCTTTGTGCCGAATATTGATGACCAAAACTGAATACGAGTGAAGGCTCGAGGAAAGTACCTCTTGACCCTTACATAAACGGTTTACAAATGGTTGCAAGTTGGACGTTTTATGTCAATGGCGTGCTTTTGTTTATATGGATGGGTACATAATTTATTGTGTTAGGCACAAAATAAAAATATATTTGTTTGGTCATAGATGCCCTTTCAGAGGAAGGATGGGTCGGTCGGAAAATTTTTATATTTATTTTGATTTTTCTCAGGAATAAAGATGTACAAATGTATAAAACAGGGTCAGAATATGGGTTAAAATGGATGATTTGATGATTTAAGATTTTAACACCTAATCAGTGTTTTTAATGATGTAGAAGATCAAAGAAACAGTCAAACCATTTTTATTTTGCTAAATTAGTTTGCCTGTAAAAATTGGAAAGGAAAAAGGGGTTTATAGAAATTTGAAAATTATAGAATCAGTATTCTTTTGTACAGTAAATTTTTCCCAGATTTTCAAAATGAGCGTCGGTCGGAAAAGGCCAAACAAACATCTTTTTTGGTATTATGCAATTTTATCAAGTAAGGGGCATACCATAAGATTTTCAGGGTGGGAGAAGGAAGTTTGGTTCGTTTTTTTTTGTTTTGTTTTTTGCTACGTTCGGTAATGTGTTTTTTTCTTGTAATTACTGTTTTTTCCCTATTCCATGTTCAGGGTAGATTTTTTTCTTTTGCATATGGAGGGGGGTTTTTTTCAAAAAAAATTACTGCCTCCCTGGGAATTTATAACAGTCAACATATAAAATATATATTTATAAGATATCGTTTGAATCATGTTTTTCTCCAGTCTGTAGCTAAAGTACACGACCTGATATTTTAAAAAGATACGTGCCTGATTTGAATGTTGACTTTTATTAGACAAATTAGTTTCATGACATTTCGACAGCGTAATAAAGAAGATGCATGTTACAAGGAAAGTTGATAATACTGAATTGCTTATAGGACTGAATAAGGGGCGCACCGTTTGATTTTCAAGGGCATGGTTTGAAAGGTTTTTGGCCGCCGAAGACGGCAAGATTTTTTTATTTCATTTTTATGTTCTTATTTCTCGCCGCCATCGGCGGCGAAGTTTTTCTAAAGTTACATGTCCCCCTGAGAATCAAATGGTACTTCCCTAATTAAAAGGACTGTTATTTTTTAAAAAAAATTATCTTGTTTAGGCTTTCGCCAAGGAAACCCAACTTGGTACTTGGTACCAAGTAAGCTGAAAGAAGCTTATCTTAAACAGGGCTCCAAGATGTTTTTTAAATTCAGTTTTGAATGCAGGAGGAAGACCGGAGCACCCGGAGAAAAATCTGCGGAAGCGAGCATGGACTGAAGACCAAATGCACATAATTGTTTGTGTTCTTTTCTCTTTAAACTGAAAGTGTCATAAATATAATATTATTATTTCACCCTCACTGAATGTATAAAGTTGGAATCCCGAATTATTGGGGTTTTCCTCCAAATATCAATGCGGCTTACAGAAATGTATTATATTATATCCGGTACATGTACGATTGATGAAGAATCACGAAATTCATTCTTCTGCCATCGCGAAATCTGTGATGCACATGGCTGATAAGTATCAGGTAACTTTAACTTGTAAATGCGAAGTGTGACTAACATACCTTTTCCATGTTTTAGTGAATGATGTGTGCATGTGCACTTTAACCCAACCATGACCAAGAGATGAGTTCATATATGTTTCAGGGCATTTTTGCTGAACTATTCGATATAACATGTAAGAATATCAGTCTTCAGATATTGCTCAATCTACATATTTCCCTCTTTATAGGTCGATTTTTGTCCCCGATAATTAAAATTCAAATTGCAAATATTGTGCTCGTGTTGATGGGTACATGTAGCCTATTATGCACTTTTAAATTATCAAGTCAAATACTCAACATACATACAAGATTTATTTGCACGATTTTGATTTGAATAATTAAGCACATGTTTTTCTCCAGTCTGTAGTTAAAGTACACGACCTGATATTTTAAAGAAGACGTGCTTGATATGAATACTGACTTTCGTTTTTAAGACAAAGTTCCTTAGTAGTTTGAAACTAATTTGACAGCATGATGATGACGATGTATGTTACAATAAAAAATTGATAACAGTGCTTTGCTAATTCCATATGTCTGTGAATTAGTTTTAGAAATGATTAAATGGAATATTATTTCTGTTTTCTTTTCATGCTGAAATGTCAGAAGTATTTCAGTATTTCTTAAGGCTACAGTCCCTAAAAACGTCTCGCTCGGCTGAATGTCATGTTTACTGCAAGTTTTTACCTACTTCCACCTATCAGAATATCACATTTTTTTGGCGTACATATTGAATAGAGTCTCTAGTTTATACATGGAACTATACTAGTGATTTCACGTCCATTTTCAAGGTCAAAATGACGTCAATAGACTACTTCAAAACATTGACGCCTTTTTCGCCTAAACCTCATAATTTCATGATGTTCGAACAATACGACTGGTTTCAAATTTTGACAGACTGTAGGCTTGATACTTCTTATTGAATTACAAAAAATATTTTATAAATATGCTGAGTTGATTTTGAATGATAAAGTAACAAACCCGCGTTGTTTTGCCCGAAAATCCGGACGTGAATTACGACTCTGAGTGCGCCCTGTTTGAGTCGTGAATTGCCTGTTTTAAGTATCTACATTATCTACATTTTGTCTGTTACTTACAAATTGAGCATTCCAATGAGGCAAAAATTGCAATTTTTATGTAAACAAAGAAAAATACGGCATTCTAATGTTTATGTTTTAGATTTTAGTTCACGATCTCAACGCTGCCTTGATAGCTCAGCAGTAGATCCCTCGCTTCGTAATGGATGACTAACCCCTGCCATAATCCATGGTTCGAGTCCCCGCAAAGGGAGTGGAAACTATTTATCTTTTCATGATTAAAAAATAGTTAGGATTCACATTTTACTGAGCAGACGGATTCCCTTTACCCTTAATTTACAGAAATCACATATCAGACATGTTTAAGAAATGAAATTGCTTTAAATTCCTATTGTGACAAAAACTTATATTAACTATAATAACTACTTGCATTAACATCAACATAAATAAAACTAAGTACTAGTAGTTGTTTAAAATAATGATACATTTCTACAGAATACAAAATACACGCTCATGCTCATTTTTTGGATATCCACATCATTCGGAAGGCTTTCAAATCGAATTTCGAATCAATATCACACAAGGGTAATGTGAGTATGTCAAATTTGACACCCTCGTCTATCGATCTGATTCATTAACTAGGGCATTACCATGTATATATGTCAAAAAGTCATTTCAAAATAAAATAAAATGTGCCTCATCCATGAGTTGAGGAATTGTTATGGTGACCCAAATACATCAATTACATGTTAATCTAAACATGAATATGTGAAAACCGATATGACATTTTACTTAACACTACATGTATTTGCTTTGATTTGATCCAATTGTATTTGCAAGTTCCCAATTACGTTAAGTGCTACGATTTCGAAGGTACAGCATACGCAAGGAATAGAAAGGTGTTGCTCTTTCATCTTTTTAAATCGACTGGTTAAAAAGAGAGAAAGTCGATCTGGCAGATTAGACATATTTGCCCGAATATTTGATGAAGCAGGTGGTGTGAATTAGCATTTATATAAATACCGTAGAGTAAATGGATGCCCTATATGACCTTGAAATAGTAACATAGCAAAGAGTAACATTGTTATCTGCTTAAATAATATTATAGTGTCATTTTGCCTAATAATAGATATGATATGAATTGCAGTTATCTTACAAATGATATAATGATGCATGTAATGAAATACTTTAACGATTTTGAAATGTCTTCTCTGGATTATTCAAATGTAATGATGACAATGTTGCATGTAATTACTTTAAAGATTTTGGTCTCCTATGGATTATGCGAAAAATAAAACTTTAAAGTCGGCACTGGTTTTATTCAGTCTTTGATATTTAAGTTCAAAAATACGACAGTTCTAAAAACAAATCTCTGAATAGGTGTAAAAAAATAGCAAACGTATTATTGTCAAATACAAACACATATTTAGATTTCATAATTTTTGATATTATGACGTTGTCCTTTTCTCTTAAGGTTTTTAAACTCTGACTTTTGTGAGTTATGTTGCATAATTATTTAAGTTTACAAGAACTATGTTATAAGGTTACGCAAGGTCGTATGTAAAGGACGGAAGAAAAATCAAGATTGAAAATTTAAATTATAAATCTAAATTTCAGAAAATGAATAAAATAAAAATTTGAATTTGAATTATGCCCAGGAGACTAGTCGATACCTTCTAGATCATTCTAAGTCACTACTTGATAATCAATATCATTGCCTTTAACATATTTAAAACTTTTAAGAAGTTATATATGATAATGTATATGATCCAAAAACAGATTTAAATGAACATGATGAATGCACTAAATATTGAATTTCAAACTAAACTAAGGTTTGCTATTCTGCTTCAGGTTAATATGGAAATTTTATGAATCACATTTTATTTCTCATCTTTTAGAATTAGAAAAGTTCAGGTGAAAACAAAAAGTAACTATGGTAACGTTCGTGCTTTGTTATTGTACTTTTATTGAATTATTGATAATGGATAGATAAATTCTTCCTTGCCACTACTTTGCCAGTAATGGAAAATGTGAATCCGTTATATCAAATTGATATAAAATATACCTAAATGTCATCCCAATTGTCCCAGTTGGGCAATGTTGATATGGGTCATATAAAAAGATTATACCCTATTGTTCATTATGTTTATGGTTTATTATTATTATTATTTTATTTTATTTTATTTTATTTTATTTTATTTTATTTTATTTTATTTTATTTTATTTTATTTTATTTTATTTTATTTTATTTTATTTTATTTTATTTTATTCTTTTTATTTTATTTTATTTTATCTTATTTCATTTATTTTTATTTATTTATTTATTTATCTATTTATTTTGATCTTACTATTTTTTGTCCAAATATTAAATTTTCACTTGCTTATTTCATGTTTTCTTCAACTATCACAACAAAGAGTCGATTTTAAAAGGAAATTTAATAAATGTCGCCATGATCTTAAAAGATTGAACGGATTTTTCAGGTGAAACATTCAATCCTTTTTTTTTTTAGTTTGTGTTAGACTGGCAATTATTTCAGTGTATTGATTTCCTACACGTACATATTTGTCATCTAAAATAGATTGAAGATTGTAGGGAGATGCTGGTAGAACTGCCACCAAGATTATTGTGAATCTGAAAATATTCATTTATTGTCATTTTTGATTGAACTTTTTGTTTCTTTTGAGTTTCATACTCATACTAATATACTTAGAAATAACGATTCAGTAAGTTCACAAACCCACGTCGAATATAAGGTAGTCATAATCATGAAAGTAATGTCTTATCAAGCTCTTGTCGAATATCCAGTAAGCCAATGTGAAGGATGGAAGAACAGTATCGTGAACTGATGCCCAGGAGACTTGTCGATATCTCCTCGATCATCTAAGTCACTTGGTAATCATCATTGCCTCAAACCACTTCGAAGTTATAATGATGCATATTATTTAGGAGCTGACTCTGTAGAATATAATTGAATTTTGAATGTGAAGGTAATTTGCTGATATGCTTAAGGCTGTAACTTTATGAACACCTTTATTAAGTCTTACAAAATTGGGAAATTCAGTTGATGCTATGGTTTTGTTCATGACTTTGCTTCCATTGAATTATTGACGTCGCATTGTTGGGAATCATCCTTTCCATATCTTCTTAGAAGTACGTAACTTGGACATGATAATCTTTCATGTCATGCAAGCTTTGTCAAACTGTTTATTTAAATGTAGGTTGCTTCAATGCAAACATGATGGTAATAGACTGATATTCAGACAATTTAACATGTTTGATACTTGGCAATTGAGTCTTAAAGTCTGCTAGTGTAGTAAAATCAAAAAAGTACAAAAATTTACAAAGAAATGGCTAAAATTGAGGGAGAATTAATTTGTAATATATCACTCTGTGATGGTGGTGTGACTATCCAGTGTTTTCTAACTCCTAAATTTATACCTCAGATGAATTTGTCAGATAAAAGAAACAAAGTTCCTGGTGACATATCCCTAATTTCACTTTAAAGATATTGGCAATTTAGTCTAGAAACACAGTTTGTCCAATTTTAATATATTAGTATTACCACAGCGTTTCACTTTTATTATCAATTATCATGCAAATTTAGCTCATGGATTTTCACAAATAACCAAAGAAAATAGAGCTCAAAGAGACAAATACTTTGATATATAGATGTTGAAAATCACAAAATAATAAAACACAAAAGAAATATCATACTCATAGGCGATTTCACGTTGCGAAGTTACATTTTCGACCATAACTTTTGAACGGAAGCTCCAATTTCGGTCAAACAAACGGTAATAAAAATTTATTTTTTCTTCAAATGTTAATATCCAATAATCATATTTACCCCTTCAAACCCATCCCCTCCTTAATAATAAAACAATGTTTGATTTTATATACATCTTCCATACATTATTATTTGACAACAACAGATACAGGTAACAGCATCGCTGTCACTTTGAACTCTCACATTCAGGTTATGCTGTAGCGATAATCAACCATACATTGAATTAATTAAGTACAAAAGCTGTAAACGTGATATTCTTCGAAACGAGGAGATCAAAATGTTGCCAAATTAATATTGCATACCTTGACATTTAAAAATTGACCATGGCAAATATTTGTTTAAAAAATGACATATTATAACACCATTTACTGAACATGATGAAAAGGGCAGAGAGAATTTTGTCTCCGGTGAGGTGATTATTTCGTTGGGA
>JXSR01S074626.1:115991-146447 GCA_000969725.1 Ophiothrix spiculata | reverse complement strand
TAACAAATGTGACAGTGCCTATATTACCTTGTAACAAGAGTCAATATTTGACACTGCCTGGAGACGGAACAATTACTGATTTTATTGACATCATTATTATTGTTATTGTTGTTGTTGTTATTGTTGTCGTTCTGGTTTTGATACAGGTTCATTGCCAACAAGGATGAAAACAATCAAGAAATAATATTCAATCTTAACGTACAAACACATTTTTATGATAAAATTCATAACATCGACATATTAACAAATGTGACAGTGCCTATATTACCTTGTAACAAGAGTCAATATTTGACACTGCCTGGAGACGGAACAATTACTGATTTTATTGACATCATTGGTTCTCGTGCTGGAGATGCTGCTGTGGATCGTGTTCTGACAAAGCTAGGAATATCGGTAAGATCATGTTATCAAAGATATACTTACTTCAAAGCTTGCAATGAATTTTACGAAGGAATATACGATGTGTTTCTTTTCTCCGCCTTCATTTTTTTTTTGTTCTTGAATGGTTACGAACAGGACAAATAGACAAAATTAATCAATTTTTCTCAACAGGATGAAAAGAAGTCTCAAACTATCCAATCGTTTCAAAAGGTGTGTTCTAGTAATATTTTATTTGGCCGACCCTGAAATGCCTTTTTAAAAACAGCTTTTGCATGTCAAAAGGTCAGTGTAAAAAGAGAAATATTGCACTGAAATGGATCTATCAATACTATTCTTAATACTGGCCAAAAATATGGAATAATTTACCTAAGCATATGTTGAAAACAGTTAATCTTTAACAAACAAAATGAAAAAAAAAATGTTCTATTAATGTTCTGAGAAAATATATTCTAAATTAGGAATTGCATTTTCTTTTTGAGTTAAATTGTATTTCCTTTTTACACATAATTTTCCTGAATACTCTGGTTAACGCTTGTCTGTTCCTTACTTGCAAAGTTTTTGTTTTATCTAGTTGTCGTTTATATTTTGAAGCATTCACCAGGCGTTTGCTTTTTGTTGTTTCTCCTCCATCGTATCTTTTTAAATGCTTTGGAAGTTTGATAGAAAATATGATGAGTTTGAATTTGAATTTGAATTGAATACCTGATTTATGCATTAGTGACTAATGATTAACACTTCTTGCTAACCACTCCCCACTTCTACAGACTGTTTAAGTTATTTATTACTTTGTTTAAGTATTACTAATCTATTTATCAATGGCATTTCCCGAGGGATTTTATAGTGGAGAGTCAAGCAAAACGTGTTTTCATAATATCCTAAAGTATTAATCTCACTTCTGCCCTTACTCTTTGACGCTTTCCCGATCTTACTAGCAGAGCGGGCATCAAAATCTCGCCGCCTTAGGCAAGACGAAGGTTAAACAATATAATCAAACAATAATGCATCAGTTTCAGACTACTAGTATAGTGCATGTTTTTGTTTCAATTTTTAGGATATAATGCTTGAGGAAGAATGTGTGGTACATCAAACCGAATCATACACAACAGGTAAGGCGAGAAACTATCATCCGTTAAGGTAAGAATAATACGTTACCTCACATAGTAGGATATAAAGGAATGTATATGGGTGCAATATTGTAATTCCATTTGCTATCTATTTACATGTAAATAGGCCCTTACAAAAGAGTCTGTATCTTGCTTGTTAGCGATTCGATCGAGTCCATCTGCCATTCATTTTGAAGTTCAAGGTCGGTTCTTTCAAAAAAAATTGAAGAAATTGGTGGTTGGCCGGCTCGTTTTTCCGCCCCGCCGACTCGAAAACCCTGATGTCGGTACCGGATAACGTCGTCTGCTCTCAAATTTCCGCAGTGTTCCTAGGGGAGAGAAATTTACAAAATCTTAAAACAACATAGAATGAAACCCTGGAGTCTTCATTTATCAGCATTTCTTAATAAATAGTCTGTCTACACAATGAGCTACAAGAGAAAGACATATATCTTGGTTTTATACCCTTACCGATCAATTATTTTAAGGTTCTATTCCACCTTTGTCGAATAAAAACACCGAAATTATACAGGGTGGGCCCGACGCAATATTATTTAGGATATTGCTACCATATGATTTCTGTTGCAAAGGTCGTTCCATGATTTGAATTTTGGATGACACCACATGTCTTCATAAGTGCATTCGTACTATATGCGAAAAAAGCTGTGTCTATGTAGATGATAGTGCATTGCTTATTGGTGGGAAATATCCAGAAGAAATATCTTCCATGCTCAGCAAGGAATTGGATTCATGCCAACAATAGCTTACTTACAACAAGTTGTCTTTTACCTGGGTAAGACCAAGGCCATTCTATTTGGTTTATAAAGAAATTTGTTTAAAAAGAAATCTGATTTCAATGTCATGTGCAATAAAAAACAATTTAATCTACTGATTATGTTAAATATTTTGGTATTTCATTAGATCAGTGCGTATATGTGTACCGCCGCGGCAAAAGGGTCCAGTTGTCGGCTCGTACATGTTGCTCCTTGTAGCATATCTAATGTATGGTATTTGTATACATCAGATATGCTACAATGAGCAACATGTAGGAGTTGACAACTGGACCCTTTTGCCGCGGCGGTACACATATGGTGAATCAATTGCTATCAATATTTTAAAAAGGCTGGTGCAAGGCTCAATATTTTATACAGACAAGCGCAGTTTCTTGATCAAAAAACTCTGCTTTATTTCAGTCCTATTTTGATTATTCTTGTTCCCCTTGGTTTTCTGGGTTTTACACAGTTGATTGTTGATTAAAGGCGATATGCTTTTTATAGGCGATATATACTTTTATAAATGATTATTAAACTACTGCATGTCTTTACTACGACTTCTTGTGATTCCATATTTTAAAAATCTCTTGTGTTCAAAATATTATTGTTTTATTTTGGTATTGTTTGTGTTACTTGTTATGTACTTTTCGTGATTTTACTTCCGCTGTAACCCTCTGTCTTGTGCTGTTATATTGTATATTTTAATATGTTTCATGGACAAATCTCTAGGCTTTAACATTCAGTATTATTGAAATAAGAGGTCTATCAAAATGTACTGATCATGTCTCGTTTACTTTTTTTACTTGGTCATAGAGTGCCCTATACCTGATACCTCAAAAGCACTAGCACAATGCAAATATCATCAGAGATGCCTTGGAATTGAGTGTTGTGTCAGTTTAGACGTGAAAATTGCTAAACCAACGTTTAAAGTGTGGGTAGCCTTGGATGAATGTCGGTATACGATGACAATAGGTTTTGGAAGTTGGATAAAAGAGATGTCACTTCTTACACAAAACTATAATGTCTTTCAAACCGAAAACATTACTGAATCAATAGGCATTACGTAAGTATATGCACCGGTTTCATATCGTAACTCTTAAAATGTACTCTAAGGTCCATTATGCACAAAAGAGGTTTCAGACTTGGAACGGGTTTAAAGTTAGACCGGGTCTAATGCCATAAAATACTTTTGTTGGCATTTCTGCAACAACTTTCAACATTAAAGAACCAACTATGGATCTTAAAAACAACAGAAAATATGACAATATTGGTCAAGGAAAATTTATTTAGTTGTGATACAAAATTTGACTTAAACCAGATCTAACTTTAAACCTGGTCTATCCTTTGAAGGTCCTTGGTCCAATTTTTCAATATGTACTTTCAGTGTCATACAAAAGATGATTCTGAAAGAAGTTTAAGTTTCAAAGTTCAGTTAAACCGATTGGATTTTGTTTACAATTGTGTATTTCAGATATATAACCATCGATCAGAAAAGTATTCTTACTAAATTTGTTTCAAATTGCTTGTATTATTGTTGTCGTGTTATGGCATTTCATATTTAACCCTCTCCTTGATGTTTTCTTTTCTGTTTCGTATTTTTCTTCGTTGCATAACAACACTAAAGCAGGTGTCCAAAAGCATATTTTTAGGTATATTTTTACATTTTATGAACAAACTTTGGTAACAATTCAGGTATAACCATAATTACGTAACGTTCGCCTTACTTAGTAAATCTTGGTATCGTTGGATAGCAGAGGGATAGAAGAGGACTTTAATTTCTTACTTTGGTAGCGTAACATGTTCATGTGGTTTAGTTCGAAAGAGTCGCAACTACCAGCCTTGAGTAGACGCATCCTTGTAAGACAAGGGTTTATATTAGAAAATATCCATCGGTAAAATAATTAAGTTAAATCCATTAACTTTAAAAGCCAAACAGACCAGGGTGGTCACAACGTTCATTATCAACATTAAGTTGCCAACCCTGGGAGTGGGATGTAAGTAGCAAGATTGTTTATTGTGTTTCCTCGTTTTCTTTACAGGCATTCATTGGCGCTATCAGAAGACAACTTAAGTGTACTGATATCGATGTTCATCAAACTATGTATCGATGATACCTGCGAAGATATAACTGTGTTAAGTGACGCATTAATTGCTATACAGCAGTGCAATGGGACTCTTAATATCCCCGGGGACGGCACGGTTACAGGACTCGTATATGCTCTTGGGGGAAACCTGGGATCAATCGGCATATCATTCGTGCAATCTTTCATGGGACTGGGTGTAAGATCGTTATTTGTAATGTATTTGTAAACGCTAACATGCTGCATGTATATGTTAATATTTGCTATCAACCTTTACATGTTTAAAAATTTATAATACACACACTATACCAGTACACATAGCAAGATAAAATATTGCTTTTAGAGCTTCTAATACTGTACTTCATGCACATGTATGAGAACGTTTTCTCCTGCCTCTATGATATCAAAATCTCTGTATTTTTTTCTTAATGGAGGCGTTCCATCAATGTAATAAATTCGTGCTTTACTTTCTGTCAAATACTGAAAAATGTGGATTAAATCTATTCGATATACTAAAACAAATAAAGAACGGAAAAGGAGAGAATGGAAAATACACAGTTTGTGTACCACCATGCACCATTCAAAAAAGATAACCATGATACATGATGTTTAATCCATCATTCAAATGTCAAGGTACTTGAAATTTCATCGATAGCATAAAATCAGTATGTCATAAAATAATCTTTATTGTTCATAACTCTTTTTTTATTCCACAGGATCAACTGGTTGGAAATGATTGCAGAAAAGGACAGCTTTCCACATTAGATAACAGTAAGTTTAACAATTAATATTATGCAATATTCTCAATCTCAACTCGATTTGCGTTGTCGCAAGTGGTGTTGCGTTTTGATATCGATTGATCGGAACTCCTCAAATCTTTAAGTGCACAAGCTCGGTGCGTCGTGCATTTGCGTCGAGTCTTATTTCAACTTAAAGGGTATTTAACTTTCTCTGCCATTTTCACTGAAGTAAAATATACCAGAATAGGGTGACGTTACGTTTGATGTAAACCAAATTTTTCATACAATGTCGGTTTTGAATAATTATCCTTTATGTACTTAACAAGCTGTCATTAATATTTTCAATAAATAAATATCATATATATTTCCTTAGTTTAAATGTTTTAAAGCCATAACAATGCATTTTGTTAACACCGATTCATTTCACTGGAGACAAATAAGTATAGAGAGTTTGCAATCTGTAACAATTCTTTTGTGTTTACACGAACGAAAACAAAGTTGCATTTGCTCGTAGACGATAATTATAGACTATCCCTTACTGTGATTACAGGTCTCCTTTGTTAAGTTTGATCGAATCGATACTTCTTTTATCATATACGATTTGTAAAACTATTGTTAAACTAAAACTTATGTGTTTAATGAGACATTTTACATCAGAGTTGAACTAAGACACTGTCTTAAATTGATCAAGAAATCTACAGAATTGAAAGTATGTTTTATCAAGGTGAGTTCTCTTATTTTCTTAGCGTACTGTAATTTTTTTGCCGTTTGCCATGTTTCAGGATGTCCATCAATAATTCGTCCTTCTTCACCTGAAATTCAAGGATGTCAACCAACTGAGGACTGTAGTGGTATTCGATGCTGTGGGGATTTTGACATTGTAATAGGACACTTCTTTGCCGAAACGTGGATTCATGTGGACTCTTGTGATAATGAAGTTTCAATAGGTTTTGGTAATTGGGAGTATATCAAACCACTGAGCAGACGCGATTGGGGAGTGGCAGAGACTGTCAAAGTAACTGATGCATTATTAATCGAGTACGTAAAGACAAAAGAGGGGGGGGAAAGCAGATGCAATAAATCATAGATTAATAAAAGTACAGATAGGAAACTTGTCTATTTGCACCCTAAAAATCCGGTTAAGTTAGGGGATTGCGCCACGTGGGCGCCATGTCTGGACTGACGCTGCGCGAGTGCGTAGCAACCCACCTCTGCGTGGCAGCCTTGCGCTACTATTACTTGCCTACAATGCAATACGCATCTTACATTTTGCCGCTAAATTGGGCGTAAGCAAAGAACAACGCTTGAGTGGCTCGACAGCCGCATTCTCAGTCAAATTACCAGTTAGTTGCCAGAGTACGCAATAAATCTTGACGAGAGGGGCGTTATCCAATTTTATGCGCAAGCAAGTGTTTCTAAAAAGGAAACATCAGCAGGACAAAAATTATTCAACATTTGTTTGTTTAGTTAATTTCACACAAATCTGATGTGACCCTTTAATAACCTTTATGAGGTTTATATGTTAATGAAAACAGCATCAACTAGATTTAACATTGTATTTGCCATTTTCCCAGCTTTAACTAAGAAAGGGGAGCCATTGGAAATATTCTGATAGCGCATGGTGTAAGGGAGTGTGTAGAGATATGTTGGATGTATTTATGTGTGTTTCGATTTGGCTTGATATATTTGTTTTTGCTTTATCTGAAACACCATATGTCTTACACTAATGAAATTTGGTCAGTAGTTGAACTTGACATACCACTTTGCTCGCTGCGACTTGAATCGGTCTGGTATTTAAAAATTGGTTAATCCTATACCATTAGACATACTTTCGCGAGAGAGAGTGATTGGATGGCCCTGGACCCTACGTAGTTGGTACTGATTAATGACAGATCTCCTGATTTTAAAATGACATTATTTCCTGAATCGAACGATCGACCTACATTATATTTAATTTTCATTGAATTGATCACTGTAGCGATATTGTGACAGTCCTGGTCACACTGGTCATTAATTGGTGCCAAGGGGAAGTTGAAACGTGGTTTCTAAAAAATCGTAAATAATAGATGTTGATTCAATTTTTTTAAACAATTTCAATCAAGAAAAATAGATTTTTCCATTCAGTTAAGTCTCAATCAATGTTGATATTCGAATTAAGATTTATCGCGACAATACATTATTGGATGCGCTGTACAAATATTTTGAAAATCTGCACCTGATTGGTTTGTAAGCTGACGTGCTGGGACTGATCCTGTACTATATAGGAGATTGATGAAACGTCATGAAAAAAGGAGGAATGCACCATTAATATTCAATAATCTAGTACGTGCATCATGTTTGAGCAATAACGAATACACTACATATTTTAGTTTATGTTCTGTTATCTTTTATAATGTGTATTAAATACGTGTGTTGATTTTATTATTCTTTTGTACCCACGGACATGTGGAAGATCAATGTGTAATTGTTGAACATGTTTTACCGTGATGAAATTAATAAAGATATTATTACTTATGAATTCTTCCTTCCAGATTTAAGATCGATCGCATCGAGGATACAATTGAGTTTCTTCTGGATCTAACAGTGAAATTGTGCATGGACTACCAATGTCGTGATATACCTGTGGTGTCTAATCTACATATTGATATACCAGTGTGTAATTTTAACCTAACATTGTCGGGTAATGGTTCAATAGCGAGTGTCATGGAATCATTCTCAAATAAAGCGACAGGATCTGCAGTGGATGCATATTTGCAGACCTTAGGTGTCAAGGTAAGGTCTATTGAATAAAATGTTATTCACGCGAAATATTTCTTTTATATGCGGGTTCAAATTATTAATTTTACCAATGACGTTATAATATCTTAACGCTAAGGCTGAGGATGTAATTATTTTGTTGGACCAAAGATGGAACAATGACATCAAACAATATTTATTTTAACCCTTGTTCCCCTTAATCGGAATCCTTCCGACTCCGACATCTTATCCATTGCGTTCCGTTGTGGTGTCTGAACACGATACTGACAAAAAATGACATACTTTGATCATGAACATGATGAATTATGCAACAAGCTAAAATAACGTCATCATTAAGATATGAATATTAATGAGGTAGTGTCCATATTTAGACAACATAATAAACAAATACTATAATTTGAATTTGAATTAAATGAAAAATGTATCTCAGATCAAAGTAAATATATAGGCCTGCATTTCTTTTTATAAAGCATTATTCATTGATGGGTTGAGGTATAGAGCTGTAGACTTCAATTCAAATCAAGTTTTTAACATTTTGAGATGAGTCAAGAGGGCATCAAACCTATAGTTCAGTACCAGTTGAATCGTTCATTCTTTGACTTCTAAAATTTGAGGGCAATTAGTCTTGTTCAGTCACCAAGAGTAGGTAACTTTACAAAACTTTTCGTAACTTTTCACAACTTCCCGTAACTTTTCGCAATTTTCCGTAATTTTTTGCAACTTCCTGTAACTGTTTGCAACTTTATTTAACTTTTCATAACACTGTTTAACATTAATTAGTCAAAAACATGTCCTATTTGACGAATTAAAAATGAATAATTGATTGTAGAAAAGGATATTCATAAGGGTTTGGCAACTTTATCTTTTAATATGTTAATATACAAAACACTCCATGCCCTTCTTCATTCAAAATATTCCTATTAAATTGTGCAAATTACATCAATGACCACTGCTTGATCTCAAGTGATCTTTGACATGAGCTGTGAATCCTAACCGTGAGATTTGATCTTTAAACCTTCCCTTCACGCGTCAAATCCTTAAAACCTCAATGTTTACTTTTGAATATTTAGTTACTTTTCTATATATTTTCGCCCATTTTTTACAATTTTTTCATAACTGGATTTTTATTATCGAACCTATCCACTCGTCCAATTCAACTATTTTCCGACTGACAACCCTTTAATTTTTTAAATACTCCAAATTTCAATAGTTTGACAAATCAGTCTACTCTATGATGAAGCATTATAAAAGTATTTTGACATCATTTTTGGCACACCGGTATGAAATAACCCAATGCTACAGTGCCATACATTCAGAAAATACATAGTTGAATTGGACGAGTGAATAGGGTATATGTATTCCTTTTCTCTACAAACTCTAGCATAACGATATTATGTATCATAGTTCAATAACCCTTACTCTTGCACGCTTAAATACAGTCCGAATACGTCATGAAAAAAGGTCCGGTTCCCCCTGGGATTCGAGCCCCTGACCCCCGCTATCCCGATCCAATGTCCAGCTATGCCAAGCCACCGAGCGTGGCCTGCCCGGGAAGCAATTCTCTGATCATTTATATAAGCCGTCTGTGACGTATACGGACTTCTTGATTTCTTGAATTCGTGATTTCTTACTGTAGTACTTTGTAGTACGTAGGAGGGTAAGGGTTAAGTGATGCATATATACTACACGTTGATGGTACTGAATAAGTGATGCATATATACTACACGTTGATGGTACTGAAAAACCCTTACTCTTGCACGCTTAAATACAGTCTAAGTCCGAATACGTCATGAAAAAATTTCCGGTTCAATCCGGTTCCCCTGGGATTCGAACCCCTGACCCCCGCTATCCCGATCCAATGTCCAGCTATGCCAAGCCACCGAGCGTGGACTTCCCGGGCAGCATTTACCTGATCATTTATATCCGCCGTCTGTGACGTATACGGACTTAGGCGAATTCTTGATTTCTTACTGTAGTACTTTGTAGTTCGTAGGAGGGTAAGGGTTAAGGTGATGGGCTACCTTGAAAATGATTTTTTTTTTATTTTACATACCAATTTTTTTCATATGGTAGTATGTTATTACCTATGGCAATGCAAATTCATCGGGAAAAAATTGGGTCAAAGGTCACCTAATTTGCATAAAAATGGCGGCCATCTTGGATTTTTAAGGGTATTTTTTACGGCATTTTTCAATACCTAACTTTATTTTTACTAATTGGTACTCAAGGATCTATAAGAATGCGTAACAGAGCCCTTTATTTCATGATAAAAAGGGGTAAAATTTGGCAAAAATCATGAGTTTTTCAAAAGATGCGACAAAATTTGATTTTATTTTAAGATTTTCTCAAAAAGTAAATACAAATTTGGTGGTTATAGCATGTATCGTTTTCAAATAGGAAGCCGTAAACTGAAGAAAATCAACGCTTCCGGAAAAACACCGATAAAGTCTAGAAACACTGTTTTGATATAATTATGCAAATAAGGTGCCATTTAATTATTCTAACATAGAACAGAAGAAACTACTTGAATTATCAAAGCATTTGGTGAAAAAGTACAATCATAGGTCACTCCGTTTTCAAATAATGAATGTTTGAAGCAAAAGTTTAAGATAACGCTGGGTGAAAAAACAATAAAATACATAACAAATATCACCGGCTGAAAAACAATAAAAAACAATTTTATTTTTTTTCGCAACAGAAAAAATGCCATAACTTGGGAACCGAAGCTCCGATTTTGGTGAAATAAAGACCATTGAAAAGCTAAAATTGCCCTCTACATGAATATTTATAAAGCCAAAATGGCTGAATTCATCCTATTCAAGGTTGTCCATTACCTTAATATTGAATGAAATGTTTTAACATTCTACATTACAGAAATACGTTTCAGACCAATCGTGTTATTTACGTGATGTTGCAAAAGGTAAAAAGACTTGTACTGTTTGATCTTGTAGCATTCATTTGATATGTTAAGGTCAAACTTAGTATGTATCTTTGCCACTTAAAATATAGATTTTTTTTACTTATATTATGTCTAACTTTTTTATCCTCATTAAATGTTATACATCAAATGTTCTTAGACAATAGATAACGATATCCTAATTTATTACTGCACAACTACATTACTGCCATGAACATTTTGAAAATTGAATTTTCCAAAGTGCCAACATTGTCATTTGTTACATTTAGTGTTTATTTAGTCTTTCAAAAATGCTATTAGAATCCTCAGTAGCACCACATTTGACACACACACCGCTACTTGAGCAATCCGAAAGTCGAGTCATTTATATATATAAATGACTCGACCTGAAGCAAAGCTTGCAACAACTAAACAATGCATTAACCCTGTGTGTATATAACAAATTACAGGAGAGTCACATCGATGTATTGAGATGAACCCCTATTCTGGATTTGATTGCTGTGTGGATCTTGACTTTGGAATGGTCATCAAGAGTTTAAGAGTGTATATTCTTGTAGATTATTGCAACTATAAAATCTCAGTTGGTTTAGGAGAGTGGTACTTGAACATGACTACATTTCTTTACAAGTGGGGAACAGAAGAAACCCGATCTTTGAGTAGTGGATTGCAGCTGAGGTAAAAAAATTTTTAAAATGTAGCTAACATGTGCTTTTTTACCATAGTTCTTTTTTTTTTCTTCAAAAGATTGGATTTTAAAATATTATCTTACAGTTTCTAAATATCTATATCCCCTTCCCCCCTTAGAAGGACGAGAGTTAAACTAAAAGATTAAAACAAGATTTTATTTAACTTATCCATGTATTGGCGCACCTGAAAACATCTCGAAAAGGAATCATATATAACGAGGGATTTGTTACTAAAAAAAATCATTAAACTTCTTTGCCGAGCTTTCTGCCTAAATGAATAATTTTTCCAAGGCTGTGAAACAATTACTACATTTCAAGGATATCAGGATGTGATTCTTTCTGCTTTCAGTATTTTTGGGGTATATTTTTTTTTAATGTTAGCAAATTTACTAGTATTTGTTTTCATCTTTGTATCCGGTATTTTAGACGATTTTTTTAAAGAATGTTTCACACTACAGCTAAATTTTTCCCAAAAAACTGAATCACACTCTGTGATATATATACCTAAACTGGTATTCATACACTCCGCGTGTCACCTAGCCAATAAGAACGCAAGAATAGAAAGTACGCGGCGTGTAGTGGATCCTCACAATGCATTGCGCTTCTTGCGTTCCGGTTTGCGTGGTGGGCGTTTAGTGTGTATAAATGTTTCATTATTTTTGTCGGGTGATAATTTTTTTAATTTAGAGAAGTTTTGGATTTTGATGGTCACATTGAAGGCCTTATTTCTTTTCACAAAAGATACAATACCAGTATTATTTTTCTGTCGTGTATAGATTAGAATTAAATTTGCATTCCATTATGCTCGTAAAATAAGACAAAATCAATGCACTTGCGGTAAATTTTGATTGCTGTCCAATGCACTCGGCCCCTACGGGCCTAGTGAATTGGACACATCAAAATTGACCGCGCCTGTTTATTTCACTCGCGTATGAAATGCGAATTTATTAATCTATAATTAAAGCTGGCAATTATTAACCACGAACCAAAGAAAACAGAAGAGGACGGCACAAGATACACAAAAGAAGGCAACAACTGACCACCCTTTCGGCCTTGATAACCGCTACGTGTTCTACTAAACTACAACATTATAGAATATATTTCATACATTTGCTTTTAAGGTAGGCTATAACAATGACGTTACAAAGTGTGTTTTTTTTAACAAGTCAATTTGTTATGTATACATTTCAGATTCTCTATAGCAAAGCAGGATCAGCGCAATGCGTTGGTGTTTAACTTCAACTTTCATCTTGAGATTGAAGGAAAATTAACCGAGTACCAAATATTAACCAACTCATCACTACCAGTACCAGTTTGCAATACGAATGCTACACTTGAACTTCCTGGGGACGGAACGATTGGAGGCTTTGTTGCTTTTACAGGAGGGAAATATGCTTCAGAATATATGGATTTAATTCTTAATCGTCTTAATCTGCAGGTAGGTGTTGTGTTAATTGGTTTTGACTTTATTATATTGTCGGTATATAGTAAATCTCAGGAAGCTTGAGCACTATTCATTTGTTTCAACAAACATGAATTTGAATGTACAGAAAGTAAATTTTGTTAAACGTGTTATAAAAACGAAACTCATATGATATAACAAGTGAACACACATATTTGATTTCGTCTGTATGTACATGTATAAAACTTGCCAGATCAATATTTAGCCTATGGTATAACCCTTGTCGGCCACAATAATATTTCATCTCTAAACGGTTTCATTTATTCACATTACCTTACAATACCTTACCTTACCTTACCTAACCTAACCTTACCTTACCTTACCTTACCTTACCTAACCTAACCTTACCTTACCTTACCTTAGTTTACCTTACCTTACCTTACCTAACCTTACCTTACCTTACCTTACCTTACCTTACCTTACCTTACCTTACCTTACCTTACCTTACCTTACATTATTGCTTTTCACAATGGTATGTGTTTTTATGTGTAAATTGACACATCCTATAAACGCATCACTGATTGGCCTAATACTTTACCTTGTCACTAAAATCATACTTTTGACCAATCAAAAAAAAAAAGCTTTTACAAAGACCGTATCGATAGTTTCACACTAATTTTTCAATATGTATGTATTTGATCGTGTGCAATGTTTTAACGATATCTGTAACTTTAAATGTTTTTTTTTAATATAAATTTCGTGTAATTTGGCCTTCGGGCCACGAATATGAAATATTAATAAAATCAATCAATCAATCAATTTCATGCGCTACAAAAAAGCTGTTGGGTTTTCATGTTGTATGAAAATTCTCTAGACACTCAAAAAGAAAAATCATCAACCTGTAAACATTATGCCGTGCATCATTTGCCATGACTTTTTCACTTTAGAAAATGACTAAGCATATTTTGCACTTAAAACTTTGTATAATAAAATGCTACTGTGTTTAGTTTAAAACACTGTGATTTATTTGCTTCAACAGGAATACATTCCACAAGAACTCTGCTTGATACCCACGAATATCACGGAAGTTAAACGTAAGCTTTTTGTAAAGTAGAAAAGAAGGACCATGTAACGCCCTCGCTATTTGTTTTTCATTTTGTCCTTGGTCCTTCTAAACGGAATAAGCGTAACTTTTCGTACGACGTATTGTGGCCAACAGTTGTAGGCGTAATGGATTAGGAGGTTAAAGATTTACATTGAATAACGTCCTCAGCAGGGTATAAAGTTAAGTAATGTTAGGGGTAAATGGTTTCGGAGTGAAAATGGCAGACTAAAAAGTCAGATAAAGGAACGTTTGAAAGATGACATTGAAATGCAGGTCTCAGATAAAAGACATGGATAAAACTTACAAGGGTTAGAACAGTGGACGGGTGATTCGACGGAGATCTGAGATCATGTAATGTATTTTGGGTGTCGTGGGTCCCTTCCCCCACTGTATTTACTAACCAAACTAGCTCTTTTGAATGCCCTTTTCGGTCCGTCCTGTGATACAATTCAGAATACGAAGTTACGGTAAAAAGAGTGCATGCTCTTGAGGTGTTTATAATATCTTAACGGCAAAATAATAAGTGTCATCTTGTTACACGTATAAAATATCCACCGTGACCGTTTTTGCATAAAGATTCAGATGACATATACATGGAAATAGTTTTAAATGCCTAAAAATCAACATTTTGGTAAAATATAGTTGCCAAAATACAGTATGTTCATTATAATTGCTTAAAAGCAGCATGAGTAACATCTTTTGTCCAAAGTTTTCATTGAAAAACGGCAATGAAGCAATAACAAATTATATCATTTAAGATCATATGCATGGTTTTGAACATTTCAGTCTTTTTAATTATATATTTTTAATACCATTTTTCTTTTTTTTATTATTTACAGGATGTGGATTCAACGTGAATGAGGATTTTGTGAAGAAGTGTGCGGTCAATGCAAAATGTTATAGAATTGAGTGTTGTACAGAATTAGACTTCAAAATTGATATTCTTGGCGTGCATGCGTGGTTAGAAATAGACCCATGCAGTTACACATTTTATCTTGGAGTGGGCCAGTTTACTTATGCAAGCACATTCTTTGGTATTGAATTGGGACAGCCGGTTAAAATTCGTATAAGTGATTATATGTACCTAAGGTAAGGGTGTTCCTTTCAACGACAATAAAAATGCAAGTGTTGAATCGTATACAATGTACAATTATGTAGATAATTGCATCAGTGCATTGAAAATATTGTGTGAGGATACAAGAGGTGTATGCATTTATCATGTTTATGTAGAGTGTACATCAATATATAGCATGACATAATATTATGGTTTACGAAATAAAGAACAGAGTACATGAATTTGTATTGGTTTTTTTTTTCTTTCTTTCTTTTTTTTCCAGACTTACTTTCGATTTCCTGCAACGTGAGAGTGAGGCATACCGCGTGACTTTTGCTACAGAACTATGCATTGACGATTATTGTAACATAAATGAAGTTTTTGAAGACATAGTTGTACCCGTAAATGACTGTGATATCAACTTCAGCACATTTGTGTTTCCAGGCGGTGGTACTGTACAAGAACTGATGCAATATATTGGTCCAAGACCTGTTGGAGATATTTTGATAAATATTGTAAAAAAGAAGTTGGGCTTAAACGTATGTTGTCATTTTCATTTTCTTTAAATATACGTGGATAACCAAATGCTAAATATGAAATGAAATGTCCATTTATGTGTAAAAATGAGATATTTGCTTCTCTAATTGTTCAAACAAAACTATTGCCTCGTGTGGTCTAGTGGAATAGCGCAGGACTCCGAATCAGAAGGTCGTGAGTTCGAGCCCCGCTACGGCCAACGGGTTATGTTCTTGGGCAAGGCATTTAATCCTCATTGCTTCGTCTACCCGAGCGATATTGGGAAGCTGTTATGGGAAACATTACAATCTAAGTGCAGATAGGGTGCGCGCTTGGCCAGCGACTCCTAGGTGAATGCGAAATGATTGTGACGGTTTCCTGACGGCAGCGTAATAATAGGCATCAGCGCTTTGGAACAGTCGTATAAGGCGCTCTATAAATGGTGTGTATTATTATTATTATTATTATTACTAGGGGCCTGTAACGGTTGGTCACGATTTTTGCTTTTGAATTGTCCCCTTCGAATGCATTTGAATTTACGCTTTTAGTTGGGCATGGAATAGAAAAACAAAACAACACGTGTCTTTACATACAGTCATAGAGTTAATAAAAGTCCAAGTAACGCTCGGCATAAGCAGAAAAGAAAACCTATTTTTTTTGTTTTATGACATGATCTATTTTCAAAGATAGTGTGTTGACATTTGCGTTTTCGTTTTCTATATTTCAAGGAAATTTCAAAAGAAGACTGCAGACTGGCTGAATATGTTCCGCCAGTAAACAGTAAGTTGTATAAACATTTCGGTCGCAATTTTGAACTTGAAATTAATACTACTAGAGAAATTGTGTTTAACTACTTATAAACTTTAAAGACTCATTAGAATTCTCTTGGATATTCTCGTCAAATATGAAGAGTAAGTGAACGGTGATTTTTCAGATAGTTTAACCTGAAATCGAAGACAACAAAGGTCTGTAGGTCAAACTAGTGAAAAATAATTTAAGATGGACAACAGCAACCATATTGGATTTTCAGAGGTCAAATACGTGGTAAAATTGATGATAAAAAGGGATTCCTTGACTCCCAAAACCTCGTAAAGCACATATTGATCCAACCTGGAGACCAAACTGATACCAAACTAAATTGACAATTAATTTGGATGTTGGCCCCACATGGAAGTTTGCCCACACTTTTGCGAAAGGTGCCCTTGCTAATCGTTTAATTAATCTTCAAACTTACTCATTAAGATACCAGCCATTGGTATCTATGGTTACGGGAGTCGTTTAGATGACCCCACTAATTTAAAGATTTTTGTTTTTGTATTTTTAGATTGCCCGTCGTTGCAACTGTCAAACACACCTGAATTATCCTGTGAAGCTTACGAACATTGCGGTGATATCCACTGTTGCCTTGCTGTTGATATTATTGTAACAAAGCTGTTCTTAGAGACCTGGATTACAGTAGATAACTGCAACTCGCTGTTTTCTATTGGCCTTGGTAGTTGGTCGCACAGCGCAATTTTGGAAGACAATAAGCAAAGCCAATTAATCATTGTTTCTGATGCTGTCAATATAAGGTATAATGACAGTCTGCATAATAATTATATTACATTATGTAGGCCTATAAGTTTAAACTACCTTAATAACAGCAATAATGACTACGTATAACGTAAATGTAAAAATGCTCTCTCGGAAACTCGGGAAAAATGTGCTATGCTCGCTCGCAAATATTCAAAGCCGTTAAACCAAATGACGTGGTTGATCTTGAACCATTAAAGTTATTTTCAGTTTTTACTTTCATCTGTAATATCTTCTCTTTTGAAAGCTATTCAATATCCAGTACACGAGCCAATTCCTTCAAGATAAATCTACAGTTGATAGTATGCATTGATTCAAACTGTATTACAACCAAAGTCATCAATGACGTTTCGGTCATAATTCCTAAGTGTAACGCAACACATACCTCAGTATTGCCCGGTGGGTCAGTGGAGGCATTCGTAAACCAGCTTCCACCTGGAGGAATTACAAAATCTGTCATCAATCAAGTTTTGAACACTCTAGGAATCAAGGTTAGTTGAAAAGAAAGCTGCTGTAACATTACTGTTGTAACATTGTTGTTTGCCATTATAATCATCATGTGGAATACGTAATGCATTACACCCTGGTCACATAAGCCACAAAAAACCGCAACCCGCAACGCCGGTATGACATCGGTATGACACCGGTAAATTGATTGAGATGCCCGGTCGGACACCGGTGGTTATGTGACCATAACTGAAGACATTGTATACAAACCCCCAGAATTAAATTCTTGCGGCGTGCTTCCGGCGTCTCTACGGCTCACGGACACTGTCCGGACGTCGATCGGACACCAGTTGGACACCAGCCAGTGTCCGATCGTCGTCTGCTGAATTGACGCCGTAAACACATCGTAACCTCACCGCAAGGTTATGTGACCATGGTATCCTGTGAATAATTTTGGATTTTGTTCAGGTATATGCAACAGTGACACCAATTTAATATCATCATTCTTTTATCTTGTTTTGTAAAGGATATCATGAATACCGAATTGTGCGATAATCCCCTGTTGCAAACCAATAATGGTAAGTATCATATATCTAGTCATCAACATAATCGAACACAATAATTGACAAAAACATGTCTTTTGCCACGCATTGTCCAGAGAATCTGGGTTCACTTATTAATTTGCACATTTGCAACACACGGCTTCTAGAAAGAAATTCCTCTGTGCACACAGCAACATCATTTGAAATGATTCTTCCAGGATTTCAGCGTCAACGGCTTTGTCAGATATCTTCCTATTCAACCAATTAACGCTCGACGTACACCTAAACGAGCCTAAAGTGTCTCAATTAAAAACGCAACGAATTTATATTTTTTTTTTTTGAGGAAGCAGGATGCAATTTTGAATTAACCTGATAACAACATGATAGATTATACAATTTGGTTTATAAGATATTTGTATGCGTGTGTGTTATTTGGATATCTGATTTAAACGTTATGGCACAAATTCGTAACAACCCTCAAAAGGTGGTTGTCTGATTTGTAAAGATTTACCATTGATTTAACATGATAAGGAATATCATCTGTTGGACCTACTTCATGACTTCAGGATCCGACTTGAAGAATAGGATCGCTCTCTAAATTGCAAGTGTAGAAATCTTGAATGAACTTTTTAAAACTTTTGTTGCTACAAATAGCATCCCTTCTAACAGAAGTTTAAAAGCTTTAAACGTTGACATAGTTTAAACAGAAACAGAATCGTGGTTTTAACTTATACTGTTGTTGTTTAATATGGTTTTTATTGGATATGACTTTGTTTCTATGTAAAGTAATATGTTCGTGGTGATTATCTGTGTGTTTATCTGGCTCATCCGGCACAAATTGATAATGATGATCACGAAAGGTGCTGCATAGGGCCTATCAAGTAATCATATGCCATATGCCAGGTATATGGCAGGTGTAATGTACCGTGGTATTGTACCTATATAGCGTGCAATAGCTGCATTTCACAAGATGTATATTTGTATTCCGCTACACTCTAATTCGTATGTGTAGAAATCTTAAATTTTTAAAACTGCTGTTGCTAACAGTAGATGCTTTAAACCGTTTAAAGGCTTTTTAGCTTGAACTTTTCAATTTTTTAAACATCGTAAACTTTATTTCTTAAAACAGCGCAATTTTAACTTTTGAAATTAGGGTGTATACCGCCATATATCGTCAAATAAGATTGCACAGTTAATATTAAACAGGCTGGTTCGTCTGGTTGATTCGACACTATTGAGTCCCCTCTGACACGGGCCAAAAGAATCATTCTTTATATTCTGATTTGTCCTTAATTTGTCTTCAGTCTTGCAACTTTAAGCATTATTGGTTTATTAAAAAAATTATTGGTTTACATTTTTCATAACGATGCTTTGTGGACTATTGTTTGGGAAATTGTATCATACATTAACCGATAATCTCACCAGAAGTGACAGATTAACGGAATATGAGAGTATCATGACGATTCCTTCTTTAGTGGTTGTGCTATCGTTGAATAGATTCATCAGGATCGGTGGAATAAATGAGTGAAAGATTCATTGAGACTGATCCAAAAATTCACTTATTTGTGTACGTTTCGGCAAACGCTGTCGCCTTTGTCAACACTGAGATAAGACTGACGCTGCTTGTTGTCTCTTGGCGACGATTTTGAAAATATTGCCCCTCGTCTCTATTCATGGTGGAGGGATAAATAACTAAACAGAGCGTTAGAATAAGCACAAATGATAAACTTAGAGGTACACCAAGTCATTTAGCGACAGGAAATATTAGTAGGGGTTGATACAGCTTCTCCTTCGTAGTACTAGGGGTAAAGTAGTATATAACGAACTTGTGATTTCTACAGATAACAAAGACACATATTGTTACAAAAAATTAAATCCTACCCAATGTTTGTACATTTTCTAGCAATGAACCTGTTTGTTTGGGATTTGCCACACTTCAATATTTAGGACTAATTTTCCTCATCCGTACAACAGTTTGTACGCTGGGTGAATGCTTCACGTTACACTAAATGTACGACTTTCATTTCAAAATTCAATGTACTTCGGGCATGTATTTGACTCTATGCAATGATAGCGTGGCCCTTTTTGACGTATACAGCGAGTGTGTGAAAACTACGTTATCTATCATAACATTAATGTTAATACTTAAAAAATATTATTTTCGTTTCAGAGTGTAATGTAGGTCACATCACATCTACACTTGATACGAACACATGTGTCATTACTCACGACTGTTTGGGATTTCAGTGTTGCGCACCCATTGGTTTGATAGTAACTAACACAACTATACCAGTTTACCTTCATATAAGTCCCTGTACTTATACGATATCTGTCGGTTTTGGAGGATGGACCATGAAAAAATCGCTATTTTTATATCAGTTTGGAACGGTTGAGACTCATCCTTTAGGAGATGCCATAGAGTTTAGGTGGGTGTAGCTGTATGCTATGTCTATGAGTATATATACTAAATAGATTCTTTTAACCGTGTGTTGATTAATTTTCAATAATTTAAGATACACTAATGTTTAAATGCTGGATGATGCCTTTTACATAGTTGTCAATTAATTGACTATGAGAGAATGAACCAATGAATATGGCAATGACTTGAATATAATCCATGCCATGAATTTTAATAACAAAAGGCATAATTAAGTCTTATTTTGACGCTTTCACGTTGGTGTTATTACATCTTATACTAAGGAAAAAAATAACAATTCTAATTTCTCTGTTTTTGCAACAAAAACAAAAATATTCAGAACCTGTACCATATCAATTTGGCAAAAAAAATCACGGTTGCCTGCAACGAGAATTACTGAGATGAAATCGTTCGTCTCTATTTCCAACATTCATTCATTTTAAAGAAACACAAAGTAGAATAACCTACGGTATGTTACTACAATTTACTGTATGATTGGTTTTTTTTTTCAGATTTTCAATATCCAAGCTTAACATTCTTAATCGATTTGAGTTACATCTTTCGTTCATATTGCTTCTTAATGGTGAAACCGAAGTTTTCGATCTGATAAATGATGTGACCGTACCAATACCAAGCTGTGCTACAGACATGGCATCTGGGCTTCCTGGCAATGTATCTATCCAGGCCTTTGCGAAGATAGTGGGAAAAAATGCCAGCCAAACAGCAATAGACTTAGTTTTGGATAGACTTCAGATAAAGGTTATTAACAGAATAGAAAAAACCCTTGATAGTGATAGATAAAATACCTTTTAATAAAACCTTATTAAGATAATGAACAGTAGAATTTTAAAAAATATGATAAAATACCGTATAATCGTACCTACCTTCATACCTACCTACATAATTACATACCTACCTACCTACCAATTAATCAACCAACCATTCATTTTACATGACCTTATAACGTGCCAGTTAGATGTTAATGGGACTATTGTGAGATTTGTTACCTTACAAAACTGATGAAATAGCAAAACAGACATTCATTAACTTTAAAAGCAGCTAGGTATCTCACACACTATGACCTACGTAGGTCTCGACACATGAGAAGATCACTTCTTATGATAGCATGACAAAAAAGGCTGTTGATTTTATATAGAAAAGTCAGGATGGAGTGGATGTGGCAGTCTTTGGTATTGTAATGGGTTCTTAATTCTTAATTCTAAACTTTTGAAACCATTCACAAGCAAGTTTTTAGTGTCTGTAAGATTAAAATAAAAGCAGATATTTACTTGAAACTATCTTGGTGTTCAGTATACTACATAATGTATGATTAAAACGTGCAAAGCTCATCTCCTTCTGGCTCAAGCCACAAACGTGAAATGAACACTCCTGGTTCTATGTACAGATCTAACTATGCAACATACATGAAAAGAAAACGTTCAATGTGTATATAATAAACTGATAGAACTTATTGTTTTTGTTATAAACATAAACTGTTACATTTGTCATTCATACAAATCTCTCAAATATATTTAATTTTCTGTACACATATGCAAAATCATTAATTTATATATTTGTACTATTCAACAGGATAAAATAATTGGCACTGCATGTGACTTTACCACAACAGATACTTCAGATGTCATCAATACAGGTATGCTTACTTTTCGCAGCTGATCAAATATGTTAGCAAATTGAAAAATATGGCGAAATCTTTGAAATATGTTATAAACAAAAACATTGGTAATTATATTATCGCTTTATTGTTGTGTATTACCGTATTTAATATTTAGTCTGTAAACAATAACTTACACTCTTAGAAAAACAATGATCAAATATGAGCTTATCCTGATTCCGGATCAAAATATGATCCAAAAAAGGATCAAATGTGGTCCATTTCCTGATCATATTTTGCTACAAAATCAGGATAAGCTCATATTTGATCCTGGCTTTCTAAGATTGTATAGTAACACTCTTCCTTTAACATTCCTATATTAATAACAAATTCTATAGCTTGTCAAGGTAGATTCTCAAGCAACGTTCCTGATATGCAATGCACCGTAGACCAAACTTGTCTTAGTGTCAAGTGTTGTGTAAGCTTGGACTTGAAGATAACCAGTCTCATAACAAGAACACGGTTTACCTTAGACCCCTGCACATTTACATATGCTATTGAATTTGAGCAAACATTACGCAACTTCTCTCTGTTTTCGTATACTTGGGGTACAACGGAAAAGTCAAGAATTAGTGACTTTCTAACCTTAAGGTGAGTAGTCGAAATCGAAATTGATCTATAACTGAATTTGTCTCTTTTTTAAGTAGAAACATGTGTGGTCTAGCAGTCCCCCCGGATTATCAAACGGCAAGGAGGAATATGCTGTGAATAATCTCGAGCTGTGTCCTTGAACTGATATAACCAGACCCTGGCCCTTTTCCTAACAATAACATTTAACCTCTTATCTTATTCTTAATTAATCTTATCCTGAACCTATCCCTAGTCATTCCCATAACCTTATCCCTAAATAAAACATTCTCAAAAAAATATCTCTACTTAATACTCATTATATTTAACCAAAAAAAAGAAAAAAGAACATTCTTCTGTGTTTATTTTAGTCAAAAACTACAGATGCTTTACACCCTCATAAGACTACAATCATAATTGAGTGAAAATAAGGAAATACACACTTTCAACAATTTTTGGCCCTTGTTACGTGAACTTTTCAATTTCAACTGTTGTTTATTTGATTTATTTATATTTTATGAAAAACAACAACATTTTTTCCAGTTATTCACTAAACTTATTGGAAGACGCATTCACTGTGGATCTTGGTGTTGAATTGTACATAGATGGAAGCTACGAACAATACATCGTACTTCAGGACTACGAAATCCTTGTTCCGTCTTGTTTTACAAATCGGACATATCTTACTCTACCTGGAGATGGAAGTGTTCGAAGTTTTCGAGATTATCTTGGTGATCATGTTGGTGACATAGCAGTGGACTTTGTATTGGAAAATCTTGGTTTGATAGTAAGATAAACATATATTATTTACAATATTGGCATAAGAAAGCCTCAACATATTTGAGGTCAGCCATGTTCATATAAAATCCGAAAACTTTGAATGTTTCCGAAATAGATATTTTGTCACCATATATATTTTCCTTTATATAACATATCATTTGTAAATAATTTTGCTTCATTAAAAGGACTATTATCTTGCATTTAAATTGAGCACAGCAGAAGCTAATTAACACTTCCAGGGGCTACAGTCATTTAAAGGCTATTACGGGATACCGTATTTGTAGATCTTTTAAACGTTCACGAGGACAAATAAGATCGCTTAAAATTCCCTAAAACTTTCAACTTTTGGTGGTTTAGTTACAATGCAGTTTTGAGCAATGCCTTACACGCTTACACGAAGTGGCTATAGGACGAAGTGATGATTGGACGAAGTGGCTATAGGACGAAGTGGTGATTGGACCAAGTGGCTATAGGACGAAGTGGTGATTGGACCAAGTGGCTATAGGACGAAGTGGTGATTGGACCAAGTGGGTTTGGACCAAGTGGTGATTGGACCAAGTGGGTTTGGACCAAGTGGTATTGGACAAAGTGGGTTTGGACGAAATGGCGATAGACCATCTGTTAGATTAAATGCAAATGTTTGTACAAGTGTACGGTATTTCAAAAAGTATTCAGAATTTACACGATGCTGATCCTGGAAAACACTTTTCGCAAAACTTGTTCTACTGACATTGAAATGCTAGTTAAAAACGTCTATATTACCAAATACCTTGTATCTGTTGTGTACCTTGTAGCAGTTTTTTTATATTTGTGGGTGTGTGCGTTCGAAGCACAAAACAGGTCCAGTCAAAGTCAGGTCTTTCTTAGCACAAGACCAGTCACAGTCCTCCCTTAGGCCGTCTCGATCAACTCGGCTGAGGATCAACTCGGCTGACTCGACGTAAACTCAATCGCACCGTAGAGCGTGTGTAGATGGCAGTTTAGAGTTCCAATAGATTGATATCAAAACGAAGCACGGCTGCCGCACTCCGTCTGCGTTTTGAGTGTGAATTCATTGTCGGTGCCGTTTGCACTGAAAATTATTGGAAGTTATTGGGAACTCAACGCATTGCGTTTTAAGTTTGAATTCAGCTTAAGTCCTACACTAATTTGGTCACAGGGATTTATTTGGAGGAGTCTATACAAGATCTAATATTTTATTTGTGTTTATTTGTTTTATACAGCATATTTTAGATCAAGATGATTGCAAGGATGAACAACTGCGTCCCTTGAGAAATAGTAAGTGTTTTGTTTGTTTGTTTGTTTGATTGTAATTCCGATTTTTGCTTTGTTGTGTGAAGGTGAGACTCAAGTGCTGATGCGAAGCCGTAACTGCGTTTTATTGACACTGTGATAGTATCGACACTATAGCTCTTAACACAAGGATCTAATGGCGAGCTAAATACATAAATGTTAATATAATAATAATAATAATATTAATAATAATGGCATTTATAAAGCGCCTTTTGACCGAATAGGAAACAAAGCGTTCATGATTCGCTGCAGGTAGATCGTCACAACCATTTCACTTCACTTAGAGGTGCTTCCGTAGAGCACATTCTATCGGTACTTCGGTTGTAATATTCACCCTTTATACAGCTTCCCATAACCTGGGTGGGGCAGACTCAGATAGACAAATCAAGTGACAGTTTTAGATGCGGGAGGAAGACCGGAGTACCCGGAGAAAAACCTGCGGAAACGAGCATGGACTGAAAACCAAATGCACATAAAGCGCCGGGAGCGGGACTCGAACCCGGGACCTCATTGGTGCAAGGCGAGAGAAGTAAAGCTGCGCCAACCCGCTTCCCCAAATAATGTCAACTGCTGGGAAAAAACAATCGCTTTCTGTTCATTTTTGTTTCATTTTTGTTTTGGTCACTACCAATCATAGATATTTTGGTAAAGCTTTGGCAGAGACTAAACCCTTTTAAATGAAAACTTAGAAAGAGTGTGCTTATGCAATTATCAGCGATGCTACACACTCCATCTCTAAATCTCACGTTTACCCAGCAAAAAAAGAGCAATGACTTTGTCAGCTAAAAACTGCGGCACAATAATTGAACGCATAATATTGTGAATACTCCATCAAATGAGGTGGAAAAACCTAAAATCTCGTACAAACTTACTACGGTAATAAGCTTAGGGATCGCTTCAAACATCAACCGCCGGTTACCTTGAGTTTTGAAACCGCCCTTAAGATATTTCGTTATCACAAAGCAGTGGCAACTTAGTATTGAGTATCATTTATTAAATTATGGTAAAATAACATTTCCTGTGGAATGGCAGACCTTATGTTTTCAAGTAGGATTGGGAAAGTTCTATTTGGGACCACTTTCTAAAACAATAAACACATTTCAAACATGTTTCGGTAAAACGTCAGATATCATATCATTAGATGATCTGATTGTAAAATAGGAAAATAGGTAAATTCTGGGTTATCCTTAACTATTGTGTATTTCTTTACGAATAATTGTTTGTTTATACTAGTGATAATGTATGTAAATTTTACATTGGAATTGTCAAACAATTGTGGTCAATCATGTTCTAAAATAATAGAAAATAATGGAACTTGGTGTATTTATGTTCAGATTCGCTTTTAACGATTTACCAGTTTCCTTCAAAAATTTCTTCTCCAAACGTAGTCAGATCCATGACCATCAAACAAGACATGTCAACAATTTGAATATCACACAAAATAAGAAATCATTTTCAGATCGTGATATCCGCACAACTGGTCCCATTCTTTGGAACTCGCTTCCAAACAATATTAAAGAATCCATATCAATCAAACAATTTCTCAATAAACTTAAAGAATCTTTTATTCTAAACTACATTCATGATTAGTTACTTCTGTCTTTTTTTTCTTTCTTTCGAGTTCATTGGTATCCTTGTGCCTGGCTTGCTTGTTCGTTCGGATTTGTAGGTTTTTTGTTGTAAGGGGTAGGCTATTTTCTGGCCTTATTGGCTTTCCGGTATACACCTCCATTTGTGTTTTTATTTTGCTGTTATTTTGATATGATGTAACCTTTTTGAAAGGAAATAAATATTACAGATTATAGATTATGCACATTTATATGGATGACTGCTTGTTAAGGTATTTTTCATAAACTTAGCTTCAAAACTCAACCGGCGGTTGCCTGCCGGTTATGGGCAGTTCAACCGGAATAAAAAATAGCCAACCGCCAAGAACCGACAGACAACCGCCGGTTGGGATTTGAAGCCGCTCCTTAGTGGGTTATACACATTACATACTATGTCATTATAATAGGTAGTGTATTATACAAATACAACATGGTATTGAGGGAAGTAGTGAAAATTACTGATCCCGAGGTGTTGGATGTGGGTGACTACTTCCCGACGCGAAGCGGAGGGAAGTAGTCACATGCATCCAACAACGAAGGATCAGGCATTTTCAATACCTCGCAAAATAAACCATGTTGTATTTGTTTTACTATACCTCATAAATATTTCACTGAATGTATAAGCGAAACCAAAAATCACCTAAAATGTATACTGTTCTGGGTCTCCGTATGAATTTCCAACCGAGAGGTGCGGTAGTAGGGGTGCGATAGTTTTTCAATTTTTTCCCTGCATGGGCGTTACGCGCAATCGGGGAAGTAGACAAAATGCTGTCACGCGCATCAGGTTGAACTGTCAAATTATATTTCATGATTGCCTAATGAATATTTGTGCGGTAGAGTAATAATTTCTTTCTTCCGATTTTGTTTTCTTCAAACCAGATTGCCCGTCTATTCCTGAAAGGTCATCAGAAGTGTTTGAATGTAAACCAAACAACCTGTGTTCTGGATTTCAGTGTTGTGTTACTATGGATATTGTAATAGCAAGCGTGAATGTTAATATGTGGTTGTATGTGGACCCCTGTGACTTGGAACTGATAGTAGGCATCAATAGCTGGAGCAACACTTCAAAGATAAACGTTAACGACTGGGGAATCGCACGAAGACTTTCATTTTCTAATGCCTTAGAAATAATGTAAGATAACTAAAATTCTTAAATATTATATACTCTACAGGCGCAAATTGTTGCCTTTTCTGCCAGTTTTGAGCTAGAAGCTAGAAGTATTTTAGGTATTTTCTGTTTCTTGTTTGTTTGTTTTTGTTTTGTTTGTTGTTGTTGTTTTGTTTTATTTTGTTCTTTGGAACTCCCTAGACAAAACCATAAAGCAATCCAAGACTGTCAAAACTTTTAAAAACAAATTGAAATCAAAATTTCTCTCAACTTATTAGTTGAATATTTGGACATTCTCCGTTGTAATTTAAATGAAATTATCTTTGAAATCATCTTCATTATATCACTTTTTTGTACTTGGGCATTGTCTTGTGTAATTTTATGTTTCTGGTGTTTTTTTGTTTAAGTTTTGTTCTTTGGGCATAGTCGCCTCGGATCTTATTGGTCTTTTGATTATTTACTGTTTATGATGCATGTTTTGATATTGGAATAAATGAATCTGAATCTGAATCTTGTTAAATGTTACATCACGAAGTTTTTCATTTTACCCCAATCTCTAATTAGATAGAAATATGGATATAGTTGGAGGGGTACGGTGAACCATGCGGTCCAGCAAAGATTTATCATCACACTGGTCAAAAATGGTATTTTCATCACATTTCAATTCCACTTGTTTATGAGGTCACACAAGGGCTAAATATTGATTCAAATTAAAATGTTGATTAAGTTGGTGCAAAATACCAGATTCTTAGCTCAAATATTTCACCTGACCAACATTGGTTTAAAAGTCATTTGAGATCAACTGACGCTGTTATGACTATGTTTTTGGCAAGAAATTATATAGATATAAGAGATGAACCATATCCGAAGCAAAGAAAGAGTAGAACATTTTTAAGTGATTGTTCTCTGAGAGCACTCCCATTGAAAGATTACTCATGTTTCTTCGGTACGCGGAATATTTTGAAAAAACTTTTTCATGAGGTTTTGTATATGATTAAATTTTGAATAAAACTTTATCCTGTTTAGATATTCAGTTAACAAATCATCAGAAGCAGCAAAGTATCTAGAATTTGACCTTGCAACAAACATGTGTATAGATGACATCTGTTCGACGACTACTATACTGGAGGACACGCTCATACCTATACCACTTTGTAACATTAATGGTACGAAATCACTCCCAGCTGGTGGAACCATTGACGGCTATGTGGAATCCATGTCTCAAAGTTCTACTAAAGACGCATTTAATCTTGTTCTTGGGGCACTTGGTATTCAGGTAATACAATTTAAACAATAGACGACTTTCGTATGTCCCTTAATGCATCTTGAAAGTATCACAAATACGGGACCTTGTGACGTATCTTGCGCAGTCGAGTTGTGCGCAATGCGCAGAACTTCAAATATGGTAGACTGAGCAAGATACGTCCCGTATTTGTGGTACTTTCCAGATGCATTATGGGACATACGAAAGAGGTCTATCTTGAACAATCTTGTCGTTTGAATGAAAGTAACATGCTAAGAACTATTAAGACACTATATACATATCGGGCCTTTTCCTTGATTTAAAGAGCTGATATCCATAACTCTTTACATTCACTAAAACACATTTCTCATTCTCTTTTTAAAACAACTTAATAACCAACCTATTCGAAAATTAACAATCTTCATATTAATGACACCTTAAATATTTAAAATCCTGTCTTAGAGAGTATTTGGTTTTAGTATTTGTACGAATCTGTAGGGTTATTTCTGACCATTATCAAGCGTGGATGGTAACAGATTCTCGAACAACTCGAATAAAATAAAATCAGTAAATGTTGAAACATTGAGAAACATATTAAAATATTATTGAATGAAAATGATTTAGTATAACCCATTATTTCATTTTGTTATTTAAAAAAAATAAAGAACTATGTCAGAGAAGCATTGTGCAATATGTCATCGAATGCATCTTCAGTATGCCCTCATATGAATCCACGTATTATGTCAGATGAGTTAAGCTGTGAACCATTCGCAAACTGTTCAGGATTAAGATGCTGTCTCAATGTTGACTTCATCGTAGCTCAACACATCATCGATGCTGACATATATGTGGACTCGTGCAACCTACATTTCGACGTTGGATTTGGGAAGTGGTCAAAAAGAATATCATTTTACACCTACAAATGGGGGACTGAAATAACGGAAAGACTTGGAAATGCAGTTACCATGAAGTATGTATTTGTTTTGTAACTTCTAAATATTTCAATTTATTATTATCTATATTCACTCAAGGACCTCAAAAAAGATGGTGCGCAGTTATTGTTGTCTAATCATTTCCCTGTTTTATTAAAGAGTCACCTGATAAAGAATTTAATTTCCTATCACTTTAATGTTTTTCAATGTCTAGTTTATCCACATTTGCAAGAAACCAGACAGCCCACAGTTGATTTTATTAATGATATTGAAAGGAAACACCACTTACTTATTATAAGATCCAAAAGATAATCTCAAATAATGTCATGTCAATTTGAAATTTCATCGGAGTTTTGACATTTCTTCTTTTGATAGTATGTTAAACGTGGTCACGTGCACCTTATGGTCACTGCACTTCCTTTTATTACTTCTAGCCGCTCACTTAGCCGGTAACGAAGTACCAAAATTGAAATATATACGTTTATCTGAAATTAAGCGTACCACTGTTTTAGATTAATAACCTGCGTAATAGCGCGATCCAATCCAGTAAGATTATTTCTACTTTTACGCAAACTACTGCGCGGTCATTATCAGGCAACAATGACTTCTGTTAATGACCTGCGTAGCGCGTATGCTTTAAACGCAGCATTACGCGCACGCAATGATATCGCGGAGGTCGCGTTTGACTAAACGCAACGCGGACGCAGTGCCTAGACCTATCGATATTTTAGCAGATGGCAAAGAAACTAACTAAATAAA